>JAXIVD010002591.1:0-57103 GCA_036785275.1 Cancer borealis
GTGATGGAGTCAGCAGCAAACACTCCCTTATTTCACTATGCCACACCTGAAAGAGGAGTGCAGCTGATGTATTTGTGTGCCTGTCTCAGTAGCATAACATGGGTTTTTCTGTTAATTTTCTTTCATAGAGATGCAGGATGAGGGGTAAGAATGCAAAGGAAATATTTACTGGACAGTGTCTATCTTTGCTGACATCATAAAGCTAATTGCTGAGACAATTTTTCTACATTAATGAGGATTGGAAATATAAAGGATAGCAAATCACTGTGATGATTTCCTTATCCCACATTATAATCCTGTAAATCATGCTGAACTAAGATATATACAAATGCACACTGTTGGATCATAGGAGTGTTTGTGTCCTGACCAGTCTCAATGGATAACTAGTAAATGGAAAAGCAAATGAAAACATTTCTATGGAGGTTTAAAAAATATATTTGAGCCAAACTCCATTATACATGGTCACACACACATACACAATATATATATATATATATATATATATATATATATATATATATATATATATATATAAATAAATAAATAAATTGATGAACAACCTGAAGAAAACAGGCAAAATATCAATATTGAAAAGAAAAGAAGAGACTGGATATTCAAAACAAGAAAATATTGCAAAAGGGAATTTGCTTGAACATCACAAAAATAATACAGTTAATATAGTAGTGTAGATACTTGGAATGGACTGAAAGAAGTGATAATGGCAAATAATAATAATAAAAAAAGGACAAATATAAGTACGGAGACAGTGTTAGCTCAGGCCCTGTAGGTAAAGACACACACACACACACACAGTTTTACATGGTGAGTGACTCTCTTAAACCTGAATTTCATACTCAATACCTTTTCAACAGCACATAATGAAGCAACACACTGGCACACATACCCTGGTCCATTAAAGGCCACGCATCACAGTGAAACTATGTCATTACTTGATGAGGACAATGACCTGCCTTCCACTTAAACTAACTGACAACCAATGTTGTCAATATATGGACAGAGATGAGGGAGTGTTTGGATAGGGAGGTGAAGACTTCGGTTACGCCCACCTCTTTGGGGGAGCGAGGCATTACACAATATTGATGAATAGATGTATGTATCAATATCTACATCCACTCAGATCTGCAGAATATCTTCACAAAGAATACATAGACATCAACATTTGCAATACAACTCACATCTGTTAACATGTCTTAATCACAGTTTCTATTCAGATTCACATCCATCTCCTCGCCTGGAAAAAGAGGATGTCACAAAAAAAGAAAAGAAAAGAAAAAAAAATGTACTCTTTCAATATCTTGTGTCCCCACTTCCCTCCCATTCTCTATCCATTTCACCCACATAGTGATCGATCAGGCATTTAGTGTTGGTCAATTAATAAAGTAGCCAAATAAGATATAAAATTATTCTTATTTCATAAATACATAAGAAATAATCAATAAATACATAGGTAGTGCTTTCTGATGCATAAGTTGTTGAATTTTGAGGTCTTAGAAATGACCTAAAATGACGTATTCTACCTCCGTAATCTCTACGTTTCATGAAAGGCGACATAATGGACGGAACGATTGATCCCTTCTCTGTGTACTCTCCTATGAAGAGACAAAAGGGGAAGGGAGAGTAATGTCTCCATGAACCCTGACATACCTTGTCTAGGCTACCCATCTTGAGGAGGATAACAGTCAGATATATAGATACAGAGATCTTTTTCTTAGCTTTCTGTAATAATTGGACAATAGAGTACATTACATGCCTGTCTCAGTCATCATTTAGTCATCGTATCACAGAACTTACACCGTCACATCACTGTTGCATGACTAGAATAAAGGAACACACTAATTCCTTGGTCCACAAACAACACCCACAAACTGATATCACACCAGGAATAAAGTGTAGCGTTTTCACAGTAATAACACTGCATTTCATCCTCACAATGCTCATTTTTGCTGAACCATTACAAAATTACCATATGTAACTTGTATGAGGGATCTATTTACTTGCAAACACCAGCAAATAAATAATTATTACTGGTTTTTTAGGTGCTCTTCTCTACAAAAACACAAATTTACACGATATCGCTGGACGGACTGAAGGTAGTGAGGTAGTGGGTGACAATACTGTGTTAGTCAACTTGAAGGTTACACTACTAGACCTTCCCTTCACTATACCAACCAACACCACACCAAATACACAGGACTTGTTGAAGGCTAACACAGCACACTAGCCTTACATTCTTAATACTACATAATAGACACAGCTTCATACACCACACACTCTGTAGAGTATCTACTTGTATGAACATTGCTTCTAACTCATCTTTTGACGCTAATACTATCAGGCACTCTTGTGTGATTGTTAAGCAAGCGATGAAACACTTCACTTAAGGTGCTTCTTGTCTCTTATGCTCCTTGGAACTATAAAAGTATCTCGTGTGTGCGCAGGGTTATCATCATAATTATCATCATTACCATCATCATCAACATCATCATTATGTACTCTACAGTGCTGTAACCTTATTTGGGAGGGAGAGATAGAATTTTCACCACCTAGAAGCCTTCAGTGACTACTATTCAAAGACAAAACAAGGTAAGCCATGAAGACAATGAGCGTAAACTTATTTAAGCCAACACACAACACATGTGAATTCACTACTGCATTTAGATGGACACAGCTGCTGTAACAGTGTAAGTTATTCTGGTTTTGATTTAATACTTTGACATCGTTTTACTCTTGTCTTTATGTCTATATCCTTTATTTTGTACTGAGAATGAGAATACTGATGATGCAGACAATAATTTCTTGAATATTAGGAGCATTAAACAATTGTTCATAAGTAAGTAAAAAGTAATTTACAATGAATACATCTTCATTAATAAACTTTTCTTAGGTAACATATAGCAGCAAAACACTATTTGTATTTTGTACTGTAAGTGAGATCACTGGTGAGGTAAACAATTATTGACGGATTAATGGGAGCACCAAAAAAATATTCATAGATGAATAAAAATACCTATACAATGAATATATTGTCATCAATATATTTAATTCAGTTGTCATTGAGCAGAATTAACACAAATAGTGTCACTATGACTTAAGCCTGACATGACCTGAAATGACCTCCAACCTACCACAATGAGTGCTGACTGATCCTGACCTGGACTTGACCTGGTACTACTTGTGGTGGTTATGGTTGAGGGCATCAAGCAGGGCATCAGTGTGGGGGTCTGGCACCACTGCAAGCCAGGCCAACACTGCCAGGGTGGTGCGCGCCACACACATCCACCGCCACCAATCCACAAGATCAGATGCCTGCCAAGGGGAAACACATACAATGGTCTCAGGAGTTCTGTGATACACTAGTACTATACACACAAAAAAAAAGGAAGAACAATAGATAAAAATACACAAATAAAATAAATAAATAAAAATAGATCAATAACTAGAAAAATGACAATGGAGGACTCAGATGCTCTCTCTTGGGGACTTACTAATTTTTCCCTTATGAGAGTAAGTCACTGACAGGTTTGAGAGGAACTAGTTGCATTGCGTCTGTTTACTTTGAAATATACAATAAAAAACTACACTCTAATCACACTTTGCACCACCTTTGCGCTTTGTGGTGCCTTATAATCCCTGTACTGGGTAGGTATACACAACCATGTCATACTGAACACAAACCCTGGATCAAGTTGTGGCTGTTGATTATTGGTTTCATTGCTGTAAAAATTAATATTCAAACTTTATCAACACATTTCAAACAAAATATAAAGCAGATATACTGTCACACAATACCCTCCAAGAATTACTTTGTAAATGTTCATTGAAACCAACACACCACTGCTAGTTCACCAACCCTGTACTGACCTTCTCTTCTGAAACAACTTCATCAACATAATTCTTGGAGTTGATGAGTACATTTTCAGCGCGCACAGCCACGAGGGAAAGTATCATGGAGGAAATGTAGAGTGCAGGCGTCCAGGGCATCCTGATACCATGCCCAGAAAACACACCCACTCCAACAAGGTCACACCTGACACAACAAAATATTATCAGACAACTGAAACTTTAAAAAATTTGAAACCCAACAGGCTATCTCTATATTCAGTAAGTTAATAACAGCAATAACCCATTACAAGTAAGACCATTAACATTTATCCTCCCTCCACCCACCTGTCAAAGGCTGCCACGAGACACAGTGTTGTGAGGAACAGGATCAGCCCAAAGAACACGTGAGCCACGATGGGTGGATACACCTTTAGGAAGCTGGTGGGGTTACTTTCCAACAAGAAAATCTGAAAAAAAAAGTTTCAGTAGTCATCCTCCTTTACATGGGAGTGACCCTTCTACCAACACAACATTCCATGATGAGATAAATATAGGAACTAAAATGATTAATTCAACACCATTTTGAACTTTACCAACCATGAGACAGTGTGCCAGAGTTATGCCAGCCAGTAGGCCTTGGCATAGCACAGAGAAGGTCCTGAAACCACTCTGCAGGAAGATGGCATGGGAGCTTGGCGTTGGAACCTCACTACTGTCACGGAGATGTTCATTCTTCCTCTGTACGCCATCAGTACCATTCCTTGCGACTACAAAGCCATCCAGCTTCTCTTGGTATATAGTGTTGATGGTGCCTGTTGGGTTTATAGTGGTGTTGAAGAGCAGGGCAGGAGCAGACAGGACACACTGTTCATCCCTCCCTGCACTAATGACATCCTCCTCCATCTCCTGCAGCTGGAGGGTGATGTAGGACTTCTTGTTTGTGCTTCCCTCCATTAGTATCCTAGAGCTACTTTTCCTGCGATCCTTCTTTTTCCTGGTGGGCAGTGTCTTACTCGACTCAGGGGAGGACATGGGCGGGGCCGAGGGTACTACATAGTCTGCTTGCTCCACTTTCTCCTCCTCTAACTGTTCCAGCTTCTTCTTGGGAGTCTCTCCTGCTAACTTCAAGGACTTGGTTTCAAACTTATCATTCAGGACCTGAGCTTTGTCCCTGTCCTTCAGAGACTTGATTCCTCCTGGCTCGATGTATTGGGGTTCCTGTGTGTTCCTCTCAGGCTTCTGCTCCAGGTGACTCCAAGATGACCTTCTGTTCTCTCCTAGTGACCTCTTCTCTGGCTCCTTGGACTTCACACTGGCTTCCTCTATCAAGGCTGACAACTTAGAGGAGAGGAGATCAGATTCACTGTCTTGTTGACCTGCCTCACTCTGGTGGGTGAAGTCCTTTGGTGGTGATGACCTTGGCTCATCTCGGAAGAAAGGGTTCTTATCATCAGGAGGTTCTGTGGAGGATTCCCGCTTAGAATCCCTTCTGTAGTGGGGAGTCTTCCTCCGCGGGGATTCAATCTCAACAGCGAGTGATTTCTCAAATGACTCCTTGGACTTCATCTCCCAGCGGCGTCTGCGACTACCACCACCGCTGCTCTTGGCAGAGGCTGTCCTTGGTGCCTCGCGCATACTTGGGATGTTCTGAAATGGACATTTATAATTATATATTTTTGTCCTTCATACATTCATAATTTGCCATATGGCTCATGCAGTGTTTCATTTTTACGTGAGGCAAATGTTCTAAGACAAGTGATGTTAGGTTAGTTGGTTGAGCCAAGGCCGTCTCTTTGGTTAATCTGGATTTACCCTAAACCTGGAAATATATAGTAGCCATCTTGGAAAAAAGCCATGGAGTCATATTCTATTCATAAATCGGTGATATTCTTGTCTCTCCCACCCAAATTCTCGGTTTTCCACATGTCCCCCAGATTGTAAAGGGTAGAGGGAAGGAAGCATTTTTTCCCACTATATACGTATTAAGATATTTTTAAAAGTACGGAGAAAAATGGAAGAAATAACAATTATAAAGGCGGGATTGGACTGTAGATAATTACCTAAATATATAGAGGACGAAACCCTACACTGGATGGAGTTAAGGGTGAGGGTAGGCAAGGCACCATTTAACAATGCATGGAACTAATGTTAACCTAGCCACGTATATCAATTCCAATATACTTATCACCAAGGTTAAGATAAGGCATCAAGGAAACATTGACAATCATTCTATAATTCGTAACTTTGAGTAGTTTTGTGGCTCGAGATGTATTGACAAACCTTGACCTTGCACGCACTATGGAATGCAGGCAGGGATGACCAGCCTCCCACGCTCACAATCATCAATGTCACTCTACCAACGCATGTCAGTTATGTCCACACACACATTCATGTACACACAATGAGAGAGAGAGTTATAATGTTACACTCACCTGCTGTAATAATGTAATAAATCCCGTAGCTGTCAGTGTCACCCTCGCAGACCCGCATTACTGTTTGGTCTTGGTCTGTGTCTAGATTGAGTCTCTTTAAAGTTTAAACTCTCTTGACAGTAGTAGGCAATGATTATATCTGTCTATAATCCTTGGTAGTAGGATGGCTTGCCTGGAAGAAAATTATTAACAGTGATCGACGTCACATGAACAAAGATGGAAAGCTGAAAAGAAGATTGTGGTTGTTGGGATAATGTCATTACGTCACTTGTATACAAACATTACTCTTCCTCATCATCATCATCAGCCTCCATGTAATAAAAATATATACACATGAATGAAAAGAACTAGCTGCACAATATCAAATAAATAGTACATAGTTATTGACATCAGCAATGATTGATGCATCAGCCAGATGCAGTTCAATGTCAACAAGTGCGGCACCATGAACGTAGTACATATATATACGTGATATACAACACGACTGGTGCCCTTAGTATTATAATTATTAATCGGAAACACAATCAGATTGCATTGCCTGGCGTCAACTGTGTGTCTGTGTGTCTAGGGATGTGCAGTTTTTATGCACTTATCCGGTATACCGATATACTGATATTTTCGGGGCGATAATACCGGTATTACAGACATTAGAAGCTCTTCGGTATACCGGTATTTTAGTCGATTTTTGTAGAATCGTCATCCTGTCAGCCCTTCGGCCCACCATAACACACTCACAACACAACACATTCACCTTCATCTCTATCCTTGTAGGTCGTCATGTCCTAACGCTTCTTTTACTGTATCTAACACGCAATAATTAACACTCTTGGATGTAAACGAATAATTACGGTGTTATTTTCTCAAATTTTCATTGTTTTTTCCGTTTTTCTTTTTTCTATGGTTTATTTAGGCCTTACTATCAGTTTGAATAATTTTTATATATTCTTTTCTATGGTTTATATTGATTTAATTTAACTATTATTGTCTATTTTCGTTTTTCAATTTTATGATTGACCTTAGATATAAACATTTTTCATGCAATAAATACGAATCAAATATAACAAATGATTATGTAGGAAACGTTTAGATGTTTCAGACGATTTTTTCAAGTATATATAATTGCTTTCCTGTGTATAATAAAAATCTCAATTTTGGTTTTATATATACGTGACCCACCAGCCTACGCACGGCCGCAACTTAACGGTACCTGTTGAAACTTGATGTTCTTATATTAGGTTACTTACGCTTAATAGGTAATGTTTTCTTTATATCCAACCACTATCAATGATGAAGAATAGTGTGTTACTGCTCCTCCATCCCTTAAATAGACATGTAGAGGAACAGTGAAGGTTTAAAACGAAGAAATATTATCACCGGGTTAGAGGTCCTGTGACTCCTGTCGGCTGCTAGCGGTCACAAGATGAAAATCTGTTCTGTTATGTTCTATCAAGTAATTATCCTTAATAGGCACTGTTTTCTTTATATCCAACCACTATTAATGGTGAGGAATAGTGTGTTACTGCTCCTCCATTCCTCAAAATGATATGCAGAGGAACAGGGAAGGTTTAAAACGAAGAAATATCACCAGGTTAGAGGTCCTGTCTGGCTGCTAGTTGACAGAACTTTGCACTACTGAGTGGGATGGATGACAGCATACTCATCACATTGAAGACACTTGACGTTATTCAAACATCATCATTACAATCAATATCTTTATTAGAGGGAGAAAGGGGGAGGGAAAAACATGAAGATAGAAGTCAAAATTCAGCAATTACCCTAAAATTTCACTTACTGTGATCACACTTGGCTTCACTACTGCTTCTATTTTTGACTCTATCCCTATTGGTCATGATTATTATAGAATTCACTTATAATTTTGTCTACCTTTCTTTCTCTTTATATGATGCTTATTTCCAGGAACTCTCCAAGAAAATGGCCTTGGCACAAGTCTATATCTAATACTATCCTTACATTTCCTCCTTGCATGCTCAAATTATCTTATTCTTCTATCTCCCATTTCTCTCACGTACTCAAACACTCCGCCTTCCCATTACATTCGTGGTTGTCTTCTTCGACCTACCACATTTATAAGCATTCCCTTGGTTATCTCACTTTCTGGTATTTATTCTATGTGACCAACTATCTGAGGGTGTTGTGTTCGGCTCCCTCAGTCACTATACATTCAATTTCTTTATCTTAATGGTTTGTCATGTATGCATATTCGTTAATAACACAACAAAGCTGGCTCATGTCTTGAGAAATGGGCGACTGTACATTGGAACACTAATTTGGCAAAAAACACTCACAAACATCATTCAGTGTGTATGGGTACTGCAGGACCTTGCTGTAGAAGACAATGTTTGCACACTAGATCTGGTTGATGACATTATCCGTGGTGAAGTGCTTGGTGCGGATGTGTGTGGTGAGGTTACTCTGGTTCTTGGTGCGGTAGGGGCAGTGGACACAGGCATATGGTTTCTCTCCCGTGTGAGTTCTAACATGCAGCTGCAGGTTACCCTTCTGAGTGCTGCGATAAGGACAAAACTGGCAGGCATAGGGCTTCTCCCCCGTGTGTGTCCTTTGGTGTACCATGACCTTCTGGCGGGAGTTAAAGAGCTTAGAGCAGTGGATGCATTTGTGTATCCTTTGTGCTTCATGAAACATCTGTCCATCGCCGGGCTTCCATGTTGGGTCATCTAATGCCACCACATCTCCACACTCCTGTAATGAAAATATGAGCATACATTTGAGTTGATATACAGTATGGATGGCATTATAACTACTATTACCACTGTACTTCTGCTATTATTACTCTACTTCATACTAGTATTTCTAGTTCTACTACAACTACTTCTATTACTACTACTACTACTACTACTACTATTATTTTGCACATATTTTTAGGCGGCAGAATGGCAAATCATGACATACTGGGTTTAGGTGCGACCTGTCATTGTCTGTGTATTAAAGAAATCCCAAAAAATATATATATTATTTTTCAGAATAAATCAGTAAAATGTAAATGAGAAAGCTTTGTTTGCCTATCATGTGTAGTGAGAGAGGCTGACACACAGGATACACGCCTTAGTGCTATCCAACACCTGAGGTCCTCATGCCCTTCACTCCCATTCACTGCTTCAAGGACCTTTTTCAGAGTACTTTTCAAACATTTAAGCATTTCATGATGTCATTGAGAAAGTCCAGGGTTGACAAGGCCATGTTTTGCAGCAGGAACAATCTTTGATCGCCTCTGAGAAGCTACTCATCATAGTGACATGAGTAGAGTGGTGTTCCATGATAATCTTTTAGTATCTTATTGGTAGAGTTTCTGGGGTCGATATCAAAGAATGAAAAGTGGTCAGCGTATAACGGGGATTTGAACCCGGGACCCTAGGCTCGCATACCAGAGCGCTAGACCACTGTACCACCACCTCCTCATATGATAGATAGGTAGATAGATCATATTCATCATAAATTAAAACAGACAATTTCTTGAACAAATTGCGAGTATATATTTAGGTTTGATCACCTTGTTTTACATTATTATGACCTAAACCACCAGCACTCATGCACTACATTGGTGTTCAAAACGTGATGCACCCATTCCTGATATGTTAAGGTGGTTATTCATACATAAGTTTACATCTCAAATGATTGCAGTAGTAGTAATTATGACAAAATATATATGTAATGTATAATATAATTGTCTAGCTAAAAAAATAAAACCACTAACTATACATTAATAAGCATATGTTAAAGTAAAAACAATATATTCATTTGTTAAAAAAACCCACAAACAATAACTACAGAGGTATAGGTGAGTTCCCTTGGATGAGTGTTCACCAAAGTGAGTGTGTGTCAACACAGACTCACACTTGGTGCTGTGTTGTGTCCTGAGAGATGAGTCAACAATATATACACAATGACCTCAGCTGTGGTCACTGCAGCAACATTGGATGTGAGAACACTGACTTTCTACTTACTCTCACCTCCAGTGTGTTCACCTGATCAATGTGAGAGTTAACAAGTAGTTTCACTTTCATCACTTTCACTTGTAAACTGGAACGTTCTGCCTTTCCTGTTTTCACACTTTCCTATCATATATCAACACACCTCTCATACTAATTTGGTCTTCCCTTTTGAAACTTATTTACATACATTTTTTTTATGGTGCAGCAATTAAGTAGGGTGTGTGTGTGTGTGTGTGTGTGTGTGTGTGTATATATATATATATATATATATATATATATATATATATATATATATATATATATATATATATATATATATATATATATACACACACACATACATACATACATATATAAACATACAGTATAAACTCTTTCATTGATGAGTCATGGAATGGAGATGACAGAGAAGCTGTTTGAGTGTTGTTTTAACATGATGTTATAATAATAAACACTAACACTGGAACCAGACAGTCTTATTTTTTTTTGTGATTAAAAATGTCTGCATTTGTTGGTTGTTTCAGTGTTCATGATTGTTACAGGGAGATCCATTCTGCTCCATGAAAAAAAATTGTATTGAATGATGTGTTTGGATGACAGTGTGCAGTCAGGCATATTTGAATACTGTTATATGTGCTCATGGTGTTCCTGAATAGCATAACAAAAGAACAGAACAATACACACATTCACTGCACTCAACATTTTCATCACTGCAATACCAAACTATATTCTACTGAACTATGCACTTCAATGTCACTACTTGATTACTACCTTGTCCTATTCCTTGTTGAAAGAGTATAATAAATCATAGGCATATAAAAACTGCTAATTATGCATCATATAAGGTCACCGGTAAGTGTCATATTATGTATTTCATGAGTACTGAACATTGCATTTAGGTAATTTAGGTGTTATATCTATTTTTGTTCTCTTTCAAATACCTTTTTTGGGGAGGAGAGCTTTTTCTCCAGGAAAAAATAGTTCTATTCATAATTATATTCACATACGGAGAGGGTAGACATTTCAAGCTAAATTCACAGCTTTATAAATTCCTGTGACATTTCAACAACATTTTTTCTGACACTCGAGAGACGTCATCCCCAAACTAAGACACAATTCCCTTTGAGTCCCGTGTTGGAACCCTCTCATGTTTCCTAAAGAGGTGTGACTTCATGTGTGCCTTGAGTCGTGCCTGATAGTTACAGTGAGGACACTTGTACGGCTTCTCCCCGGTATGAATGCGGATGTGGCGTTCCAGGTCCCGTGGGGAGTAGAAGGTGGATTTGCTGCAGTAGGGGCAGACGGGTGTGAAGTGGGTGAGTGGATGGTTGGAGGTGACCCGAGTCAGTGTGGGTGCTGGTGCCCGGTCTGTCTCGGGCGTGGCTGATGCTGCCAGTGTCATCTAAAACAGAGAGTGACCAGTGAGCGCAGATGTCTCCCGTATCTCACCAAGGAAAGTTCCATTGATATTTAAGTGATACATAAGGCAAGGTAATTATTTGAACTCTCTTCATCTCATATCTTGGTTGTTATTTTCTGAAGTTTTGAAAACATACTAAATTTCATTATTGTAAGGGAATATCTAGGCCTTTCTAGGGTGAAATTCTTAATAAGTGACTGAGTGAAGTATTTTTTATGCATGACTCTTATTGTAGCAAAGAAGGATTTGCTGAGGATATAGTATTCACTATTATCATTGTAACATCCCATTTATTTAAGTTTTGTGCATTGAAGCTTTTTAACTTCTGGTTTTGACTTAGAACTCAATAATTTCCCTTGGCTTATGTCTCGTGCTTCAGTATTATACAAAATACAGTTTCCATAATTTAAGAAACATTGATTTTAATTACTGCAAGAACATAATACTATTGCAGAATGTCATCCCATTACACTTGCAACACAGGTCACTCTGCTGTTTAGGGGGAACAGCCTTGGACAGCATTTACACCATATACTCATCAACATTGCTTACATCATGCCAGAAAATGCATGATCAAAACATCTTAATTTAAAAAAATCATGGGAATGGAATATCAGACTCTATAACAATGTGTATGAAATGAGTGTCATATATACACTAGGAAAGAGTGAGAGGGACCAAGGTGTTGCAGCATGTGATGTATTCCTGAATCATGATTGTGAACACTAATGTTAACCTCACATGCCGCCCAGTGTAGTGATGGAGGGAAGGGCGGTACACTGCCTCACACACTAAGAGAGACACTGGTGTGATACATACACACTATGGATTAACTGTCCTTTCAAAAGAAGGTAATCATTGAAGAACATTTAAAACTTTCTAATATAATCGACAAGTGAATAATCAAACACAGGAACACAAATACTTCAGTCTGTATTTCAAAGTTATGGTTTTAAAACTTTACAAACTAAACTAACACTTTTATTTGTAATCACTTGAGCTAGAGTTATAAACACACATAATGTTCCAAGTCATCCTTGTTAGATACAGTAGTGTAGTGTAGTCCCACGTGCTGTATCCACCAGCAACACTGGCTTACAACACTCCCATTGTAACACTGTACCACAATAACGATGAGTATCAATGAGTAACATGACTTAGTTATCACAAGCCATTCTAGGCGAATTCTCATAATGATATGGAGGTGGATTTTTCAGGACTATAGGTGACTCCTTACAAAGGGATACATAACTTTGGAGAAGATATTTTAGAATCTTTTCTATTTGCAGATGGTACATCATTTTTTTTCTCAAGGTATAATGATCCATCACAAAATATCTATTCTATTCAGCAGTCTCTGACGGCCTCGTATGTCCCCCAAAATAGATGGCCATGACAGAAGAGCCTCCACCTCTCCCTATCCATACACTCTTCCTTGCTTTCTATCATTAACTCTTTCATACATGTAGCTACTCCTTTACCCTATCTTGCATCTTACAAATGGCCTTCTCCTCCTCTGAGAACCCTCAGTTTCACTCAAATACACTTTCTTTATAAGCTCTACAATCTTTTTTCTCTCCATAGGACCAAACCACCTCAACATACTTTTTTTCACCCATTCCACTACACCATACCACTCCATTTACACGAGTTCTTATGCCACATCTTTAATGTAAACTTTCAATGATCTCAGCTTCCCTGAGAAACAATAACAGCAATAATAATATTTAAACTCTTTCACTTCCCCCATTCTTTCTCTTCATAAAAGTACCTCATAACTTCCTACTGCTGTAGTAAATATTTTAATACACCTATAAGGTGTAATACACACCACCTCTGCTTCCCTCCTTTCAAAAACCATCATCTTAATTTTTCCACCATTCACTTTTATCTTCCTTCTCGTACATACACTATAAAATTCATCCTCCACTCTCTGAAGTTCCTCTCCACTCTCTGCAAACAACACACTCACAGTGTCATCTACAAACAGGCATGCCACCACCACACAACACATTCCATTCATCTTCAGTCTTGCACCTACATTCCCCAACTTAGCTTTGATTTCTCTCATACACCGATCCATACAAAAATATTAAATAGCCATAGTGACACAAAGCATTCTTGTCTCACTTCGGTATTTGTGTAAATAAAACAGTTTAAGTTATGAATGTCACAAATCAACATCCATTTAAAGCAATATAACCACAACTTTTGATGAATCCACAAGCAGCCAGATTTGAAACATAAAAATCTAAAAAAACACATTACATAAAATGGGTAACTGGTATGATTACTGACTCATCGGATATAACAAATATTGTGCTAACAGTAAGATTTTTAATTTTTGTGCAACAATAATAAGTAAATTCTGATTAATGTAACAGATTAGCCCTCTTCCCTTCCCTCCCTCACTTTCAACATATGATTAGTAATTTTTTCATGAAGAATGTTTTTGATTAGTGACCTCTTGGTCGAGAGGATGAAACTTATCCATCCATTGAGTTATTATGAAAACACTCTGGTGCACACAATGTCACATTAAAATAATTCCATCACTGCTACATGTAAAACACAAACAGCTCCATGTTTAACTTTCACATTACTTTATAATGGGATTTGATTTTGATCAGCAAATATACTAAGCTGTTGCCTTACTCACAGAGAATAAAAAACAACAACATTTGTTTCCTTACAGTGACCATCACTCCCTTTCACCCTAAATTGTACTTTCTATCATGCTTCATATCTTTATGTTTTGTAGTTCAAGCCCACTGTTCAACTTGCAACTTTTCTTTTTTTGTCTGTAAGAGTAACACTAGCAAGTGGATCCCTCACTGTCCATAACCACCCTTGCCATAATATAGGATATCAATACTATTAACCTCCCAGCTCCTCCAAATGAAGGTCAGCTCTTTTCTTTATAAATATGAGCAACTGTAATAACATGCGGTGACACTCTGCATCATAAATTTCTCACATATGTAAACACATGACTTAGGGAAAATATCAAAGTGTACAACTTGGAAGAAGGTTGAATGAAGGTACGGAAGGATCTACTTTAAAAAAAAAGAAGAAAGAAAAAATTGAAATAAAATAAATACATAGGAATAAAGATAATAGAGTAACACAAGGTCAAGCAACAAAATTACTCCAGTCAGGATGTAGGAAAAACATTATCACCAAGAGTCTGACTCTTCACATAGACGTGTAAGGATGCCTCTTCAATATATGGATGCGTAAGAGATCTGAGCGTGCCGAGCAGTAGGAACAGTAAGAGCACAGGTATGGCTTCTCTCCCGTGTGGGTCCGCACATGTTTCCTGAAGTTGTTCTTGTGGTCGAAAGTCTTGTGACAGAAGCTACAAGTAAAGCGATTCCCAACACTGCTTGGCATGCCCACAACTCCACCATCATCCTAGAAGGAAGTGCAGTGAAGGTTAGTGTGTGAATGGTGTGTCTCCTTCTTAGCAACCCTCCACTGTTTCTCAAGGTCACTGCACAAATCTGTTCACTTCACCAAACCTTGTGGTGTTTGTTGCACCTGCCACACCACACTACTGTTTCATCTGCACTTTGTTTCAACTCTTTTAAATGATCTTATATATTTTCTCTTGTTGGTAGCTATTGTTACAACTAAAATTCTATGGAAATACCTATGAGAACTGCAAATTAATTTCAGTTACATATAAGTTCTTCAATTTTGGAGTTACATTTCCTTCACGAAAGATAAATAATAAGCAGCAAATTTGTGTCCTCTTCCCACAGTTCAATACATCCAAGTGGTTCCCATCACTTAGTCATACAGAACCTGACTTACAATGTCTACATACTAAAAACTCATACATGAAGGACTACCATTCAGGTGTTTAATGAAGCAAACTTTTTGCATTGTTCTAGTGTTACTATTACTAAGCATAACATGAACCAGATATACTTAAGCACACACATTCTTCCTTCTTTTTGTAGTTATGGATACACCCGGAGCCATCTCAGATCAGTTCATTCCTTCGCACTTCAAACCACTCTTATGGACAGTGCGCATATGTGCCTTTAGGTTCCCTTTCTGAATGGTGCGGAAACTGCAGATGGGACAAAGGTGAGGCTTCTCTCCTGTGTGGGTTCTGAAGTGCTTTACAAAGTTGTTCTTGTGGAGGAACATTTTGCCGCAGAGGGGGCAGAGCACACCATGGTCTTGAGGACGATGATGCCACACAAGGTTGGCGTCCTATAAGACAAACACACCACCTTACATCACTGTCACTGTCCATCACCTCAACACTCTCACTCTCTTCACCTTCACAACACATTCATACTAAACATTGTGTGTGTGGATAAAAAATAATGGACTAGATGCTGTGGGTGTGATTCAATTAGATTCATAGGAATAATAACTACATAGAACCTAAATGGAAGTTATACAAAAGTTTTAAAAAATTGCAATGTGTTCTGGTCAGGCATATGTAATAATGGAACTGGGTCATGCACATCTATCAGGTGAGAAAGGACTTACTCTGCCTGCCGCCCTCAGACTACTTTAAGACACTGGACATTGACATCAAACAACATTCATCTTTAGTAGTTCTCAAGCTGTTTTCATACAAGTATTGATTAACTCAGTTCCATTAAGTATTTCATGTTGTGAGTGTGAATGGAAAAAAATCGTGGAGAGAGCGAAAGTATGAGAAAGCGAGAGCGAGAGAGAAGGGTTTGAACAAGTCAGGAGGGAGTGTATGGACAGGGAGAGTTTGAGGCTCTTCTACCTTGGGGAATTTATGGAGGGAAAAAGGCATCAGAAACTATGGAAAGACAGAGTGGTGACTTCTGCTGTCGATGCTTCCTACAGGGATCTCCAAGAAAACAGCATCAGAATAGATAGATAGACATACATAAATAGATAATAATAAATCAAAGCTAGTTAAAACTATTACAAATCTTTTTTTACTAAGAATAATATTTTTTTACGTATAAAATTGATTGTCATAAATTTTGCATTTCTTAATTGAAGCAAATCTTCAACAGCCAAACCTTGTCAGGTCAATAAAATACTTAGTAATTTGAAGCAATTAAACGTATATTTAATCGATCACATGACTAGTTAGAATTATTAACATTTTTGAGGGAAATTTTTGACAAACTAACAATTAAATGAATGTTACGACAGTCATTGATGGGGTCACCGGTTTATAAATGTTCCACCATATGAGTTCAGTACAGTCTCACTGCACTGTACACAACACACACAACACATACCAGTATCTCATGAACGTCATAATGAACTTGATAATACACAAGCTCAAAAAACAATGCCTTTTAGACTATTTCACCAAACATATCATTAGATATGACCTCAACCTTCCTGTGTGGGGCACATGTACAACCATTACATTATTTAACTACTTCTCACTACAGTCTATCACATTTGGTCATCATGTTCACCACCACACCTTTATGACCTCACTTTGTCAGGTCACAGACAATGAGCAAGTGTGACTTGCTGACTTGTTTGGTATTTACAGGGTTCCTGCACCTTAATAACTATAGAGCTCCATGACTTTTTCAGGATCTAGTTCATTAAAGTATGTGTACAATGCAATGGGTGAGTGAGAAATGGTGTCGGGTTCTATTCAATCCAATTTTACAAACAGTGCACAAGCACAGTACATTGGCACCTTTAGCTGCAATACTCCCTTACCCTTCCCCTCACCTTCACCCGCCCGCCACCTTCAAATCTTGTCGCTATAACAATATATGCAACTCACACTCCATGAATTTTGGCATTATTACAAAATTCCATAACTTTTCCAAACCTTGAAATGAAAGGAAATGCATATGACTTTTCCATGAGTTCTAGCCTGCAGGAACCCTATATTTAATCGCTCACACCTTTAGTCTGAATTATATATTCATAATAAATGAATTTCATGCACATTGCATGATATTATCAAAACATTTTCACACAAAAAATGAGGAAGAAAACAAAACAATTGCAGAGCAGCCTTTGATCCGTTTCAGTGCCTCCTCCCAGGCTACTCACACACCACCACTAAACTGTTCCACAAACTTTTCATCTGGTCCAAGGTATTGCTGGTGGTGCCTTTTTATGTGAGTTCGCAAATTACTATTCTGTGTTGTTTTATAAAAGCAGTACATACAAGCGTAAGGCTTTTCGCCAGTGTGGGTGTACAAGTGCTTCCGCAGATTGGTCTTGTCTCGCGCCACATAGCCGCAGTGTTGGCATATGTAGTTGCTCAACTTCCTAGTCACCCCCTGCGCATCCACAATCTCCGCACCCTACAAGAGAAGAGAAGGCAATGGTTTACTAACAATTCGTTCAAAACCAAATTTCATTATTGCATATTTAGAGGAACTAGTGTACCAGAAACTAACCTCTGACCTCAAAGCAGGTCAATGATCCTGGCCAAGAGTAGTGAAATTGCCAGCACTGATGACAGGCAACATAAGCAATGTGAATGAAGAATCAACAGGACTGTATCCTCTGAATTTCAAGTTGTATTTAGATATCAACTGAGGCAGAAATTGAATGTTTTGTATTAGAATAAATTGACAGTAAATAGTAATCTACATAGCACTATGCACTCAATACCTGACCTTTGTCTGATGACTAAAACCCACAGTAACTGCACAATTAAAATATTTATAATGCCCAGCCATGTGCCTCTCCTTGCCTTATACCAGTGTCATGCAGGAAGAGGGTTCCAGGCAAGCCTAAGCACTTATTAATTTTGTAAGAGGTCATAGATCTGCTTGTTAGATAACCTTAACTCAATGTAAACGGCGTTTAAAGGCACTTGAGCACTTGCCCTAAAAATCTTTCTTCATATTCCTGATTTAGATTGAAAATTATATGACTGGAATGATGAATGAATGCATTTACATAATGAATAAAACGATAATATTCAAGATTATATAACAGCACTAAACTACACTCATATGCAATAACATTGCTTTATAGTTCAGTGGTAATGTCTCGGCATGGCACTCGGGAGGTGGGGTTTGCGCCTTGCTCAAGGTGCAAAGTTTTCACTGATGACCAAGCAGTTACTATGCTTCCTTGAGCAAGAGGATGGGGTGTGTGATACTTGGAAGGTCACAGCCTTACCAATAGATCGAACTATGATGAGCTCTAAGCTCTCTCTGGGGTGGTAATGGCTGGCGTCATGAATCCAGCGTGTGATCCTCAAGACTGTGGTGAAAGACGCGTGCAACTCCTACCCCCTCGAATAGACACAATTTTCAACAACCCAATATAATATGAACCTTGCCAAGGCATTCACCTTCTCTTGCTTGTGTTGGTGTTGTATGTTGCCTGAAAGGCTTTTCCATGAGGTGTTGTTGTGCTAATAAAAGGATTTCCAAAATACACTGATCTAGCTATCCTTCAAATCCTATAGGAATATGAAACTGCCTAGAAAAATCTCTACTTTATTTTCATAATAAATAAGAACAATTAATACAGTAGTTTTAAATTAAACATATTTATATCAATTATAACCATAATGCCAAAATAAGCAATACTGAATTGTAAAAAAATAAAATA
Organism: Cancer borealis; assembly: GCA_036785275.1. Lineage (NCBI taxonomy): Eukaryota > Metazoa > Arthropoda > Malacostraca > Decapoda > Cancridae > Cancer > Cancer borealis. The sequence continues at coordinate 19,224 of JAXIVD010002591.1, forward strand.
ATTCCTTAATTTTTAAATATATAAATTTATATTCCCTTTATACTATAATAAACAAGTTCTTTCATAAACTCTCTGAGCTATCTTGCCCAACAGCCATCTGTAGTGCCCACTCTGGATGTATCCTCTTGATGTGGGCCTTCAGGTTGTTGCTTTGGGTGGAGCGGTACCCACAAAGGGTGCAGCCGTAGGGCTTCTCACCGGTGTGAATCCTCTTGTGGCGTCGCAGGTTAGTGCTGTCACGAGCCTTGTAACTGCACTCATCACAAAAGAGCCTCAGTCCTTCTCCATTACCTGGCACCAGCATCTCCTCTGGCTGACTGTTCCCCATGACAAACTGGCTTGTCGGGTGCCCTGTCACGCACACATCCCGTGCCTACGGGAGAAAAATATGCCAAGCTGTTCATTAGGGTCAATTTTCTACAGTGCGAATGAGTTTTTTCAAACCTGACCAACAGTGTAATGTATGAAGGCTTCACATTTGAATTGAGAGGCCAGTCTTGCCTGCTTACACAAGCAGACCACAGCACTAGACTACATCATGGTACCTCCCACTGAGATGTCATCACTCTTATAATAATGCTATCAATTTTTCTAGAGGATTACTCTGAGACATGGAGTCTTGGTGTAGTGCATTTGCATACCAGGTAATTCAGCATTAAACTTATATTTGAACATAATTATCTCATGCGTGATCAATCCACAAAGAGGCGCGAGCAAGCTATACCAGTGCCATCTCCTTCTGCCTGGCTTGACAGTGATGGTTGTTGATCAACAACAGGCAGCATGTGCTGAGTGTGGACTCTTCTAATGTGCGTCCGCAAGTTGCTGTTCTGGGTGGAGCGGTACACACACCATGGACAGGCATACGGCTTCTCGCCAGTGTGGATGCGCAAATGTTTCTTGAGGTCTTTCTTCTGTCGAGCCAGGTGGCCACAGATGGGGCACACGTGGGCACTTTGGATTGCCCGGGCCAGAGTCTGCTCCAGCGACTCACTCTGGTTGCCGCATCTTGACCGTGGCCCCTATAAGAGAAAATGGGCAATTCAGTCCTGGATCCAGTTCTCTCTTCATTTACTCACGTATCAACCTTTCCCATCTTATTAAACTATTAGTAATCATATATTACAATGTGTTTGCCTTGTGTATACAAGTGTTCTTTCCTTCCATAGTTAAAAAAAAATTTTTGCAAAAGGGGTAATATGTGAATTCACATCCACTGAAAATAAAATTAATAGATTTGTTCAGAGTAAACAACTTCTTATGAGAAGAGAGAGAGAGAGAGAGAGAGAGAGAGAGAGAGAGAGAGAGAGAGAGAGAGAGAGAGAGAGAGAGAGAGAGAGAGAGAGAGAGAGAAAATGGGGAGTGGGGGGTGAGGAAGATGATGGAGTATGCAAGGATGACATTCTTTCAAACATAAATAGTAAACCATTCTCTCAACACAATATCAAGTTAACCCAGTCTTTTCCTTCCCTGAATGGACCTCATATATACTTTTTTTTAAATTATTATTATTAATTTTTTTTTTATAAATATGTAACTGATTCTTTAATATCGTCCATCCACCCATACACTTCCTTTCCATTTCCTTGTCTCTCAATCAAAACTTTCAAGGTAAATATATGTCTAACATTACTGGTATGCCAATTTAACACACAAGTTTTACCCTTCACCTGTACAATTTTTTCAATCATCCACTCGTATTTATGTCTTCCTCTTAATTATTACGGATATGACAATTGCACATCTTTCTTCATCTCTTCTCAGGATAAGAAATGGTTGGTAACACTGGCCCACTATACTGGATTGGTAATATACAGAACAATACATTTCTATGATGGTAAACAGTAGTAGTGAGCCAAAGCTACCAATCTGCTACCAATCCTTTAAGGTAAACATCCAATACTGTACAATGTAGCCACACTGAGGATGCTTGCCAGTGTTAGTGCAAATCCAGGGAAGCTGGGAAAGGCAGCCATGTGAAAAATGCTATTGTTCCACAGAAAAAAGCTTGCATGACAGGACATAACTACATTGACATAACAAGCTGAAATAACGAGGTTATTGACCAAGTGTGGACTTTGGTAATGCAGGACTGTTGTGGCACCATCCAAGAACTTGTGGACAAAATGCATAAGCATTGGTTCCATACATATATTAAGTTTTGAGCAAAGATTTGTACTTGTGGACAGTGTCCAAGAAATTTGTGCCGAAGCTGTTTATGATGGAGCAGAAACAACTCTGGATGAAGGTGTCGGAGGACGTGTGGAACTCCACAAATGTTGATCTTACCTTCCTGAAAACATTTATCACTGGTAATGAAACGTAGCTTTACCCAAAAACCACGGCACAGTCATCACAGTGGAGACATTCAACATCTCTGAGGCCAAAAAAAAGCCTGGCAAATGCACAGCAAAGTGATGTTGACCTTGTTGTTTGACTCCTGTGGAGTGAATTTTCATGAATATGCACCACAAACAGTACTATCTGGAGGTTCTCTGTGACCTTTGTGATAGTGGGAACTTGGCAGCTGCATAATGACAACGCAGCACCTCATTCCTTGCATTATGTTTCTGTCCTGAGGGTCACCAAGACAAAAGGTTTGGGAAACACTGCCATATAGTGTGTACAATTATCAGAACAATAGCATTTCCTTCATGATTTGGTAACACAGACACAACACATGACGCCACACTGTACAAACACTTTAAGGTTCCAAACAAGTTCAAAAGGTGTGGACAAGTGACAAATGTACACATGTACACCAGTGCTGCCACTTTGTGAGAAACAAAATGAAGATTGTTACATCTGTAATGATTCACATAACCATCATGTACACTGCACAAAGTATCTTAAACTGAATCCTACACTTATGACTCAGGATCCATCACTATTTATGTCACTAACACCTCACCTCGTACAACCACAACAATATTTCTTGGAATCTGATTTCCTAAGATTCCCTTGATGACAATTACCTTTTATGGTGAATGAATTTACTGCAGGATAACAGGATTTAAAAAATTATTTCTTTATATTCCCTACAAATGATATAAGAAAACTTAAAGGACAAGAACTCATCTTTACAGAAATTTCATCTCCACAAACAGGAAATAAATAGGTTCTTTTTATAATTTCGTTTTCTGATTTTTTCTTTTAACAATGGCACACTGCATGTGCAAGTAAATAAATATGACTGGGATAGCTTGTGCCTTCTGTAGTGGCTATCCCCTTGGGATACGTTTCCGGAGGGAATGAGGCAAAAGCTATAGAAAGATAGATAGATAGCTCGTGATAGCTTAAAATTAATAAATAAATAAAATAAATACATAAACAAATAAACCAATTAATACAGTGTGCATGGATCTTTGCACACACGCACACACACAGAGGTGGTAGAAAGTGGAAGCCAACAAAACACTCACACAAATAATGTTTAGTAATCGCTAAAAGTATCTCTGAATGAGGTAACCGTGAAGTCTGCCATTTTCCACATCAACAATTCAATGACAATTTTTTGATGTGAAGAATGTACGAACGCAGTACCACATCCCTATGACAATATTACTGTCTTTATAAAAATGACAAGTGAATGGATTCCTCCCTCCTTCCCCTAACACTCAGCAGTCAACAGCATAAGTGTGAGAGAAAAACAGCTGGAAGTGTGCCACCGTTACTTCCAGTCTTCACCCAAACTCCAAGACCACAACACTACTTGTCAAGGTCACAGATTATCAAAATGCCCAACAGGTTTTTGTTATCAGTCCTCAAACAACAACAACTACTGTGTATAAGAGTGTTAATTTTGATGGGTAATAATAGGAGCACATTATCAACTAGAAGACTAAATGTAAGGTAAGTACGGGCATCTTTTTTGAGTGCCTGCAGAGTAAATCATTTTAAATCCATAATGTCGAAGGTTCTTGATTCATCCAATAAATAGCTGCTGGCAATCAAAAAGAGACCTTTAAAACATAATGTTGGACACCTCAAAACAAATCTCTTTCTGGTGATTGTATTTAAATGTTTTGCTTTATTTTGTAACATTTACCAGTGAGTCAAACTTGATCATCATCCTGTCGTGAGTAACCTGATGATTTCAACTTTCAACTACTTGCTGCCTTGTTGTTTGATTATAATACAAAATACCTAACAAACTGTTTTACTTCTTCCAAAGTCTGGCTGACCTGCAATACTTGCCTCAACATAAGTTAGAGGAACAAAGGCAGTTCCTTCAAGTTTCTAGTATTGTATTTGTGTATAATGCAGCACAATACGTCATTTTTCTCTTTTTACTTTTGCCAATCTCCAGCAATACTGATTTTTAAGAATGTATTATCATTCTTCTTTTTTATGGCAAAGTTTCATTCACGCTCAAAGACCAAAGCTGGACAAACCATAACAAATTTACCATCATAAGAAAGGTGTTACTAAAAATACATTAGTTTCTAGAGTGTTGGATTAATTCAAGATTATTCTATTTTTAGTTTCATGTAATATATTTTCAAAATTATCTTCTTCCTAAATCTCGCTTTATGTCTTTGATAATACACACGTCAAATTATTTATACAAATGAAGGTTAAAAAAAAAGCCATCATGAAAAAAAGAAAAGAAAAAAAGAACCACTATGAGAAGAATAAAAGAAATAAAAGATTGGAACATTGTTAAAGATATGAAAGATAAAAATCAAAACATTGTGAAAAGTATATATATATATATATATATATATATATATATATAAAAAAAAGGCTGAACCATTATGAGCAATATAAAAAGAAGACTGAACCACCAATGCATATGAAAAAAAAAAAAAAAAAAAAAAAAAAAAAAAAATATATATATATATATATATATATATATATATATATATATATATATATATATATATATGAAAGAAAAACAAAACCATTATAATAAAAAAAAATAAATATAAAATAGACTGAAGCATTATGATGACAATGTACAAAAAAAGACTTAATCATCATGAGAGAAAAAGAAAGAAAATTAATCTGTAATATGCATGTGGTCAGTGTTGCCAGGCGTGTCCACTGAATACAAAACTTTAAAACACTTGCTGCTACATCCCAAAGTGAAACACACACACACACACACACACCTAACCTAACCCAAGTGAAACACACATACCTAACCTAACGCTGCACTGTTTCACTTACTTTACTTGTCATCCCTTCACACCCTACTAGCTCTTCACTCACACCTCACTTCTGTAACCTCATTCAACTAAGCTAGTGTCACCTCCATTTAGTTACATGCTAGAAAAAATTATCCATCCTGCCAGCTAGTTTTCTATAGGACTGTTAGGACACCATTTAAATAACTGACAGGGACAGTTCTAGTGGCACGGTTCAAAGCTTGACTCCACACTGACCCATAAGTTAGTTTGTAAGTGGCCAAAACACCAGAAAGAGGTAAGTTGAGTGGTCCAAAAATGAGACCTTAGGGAGGCAGAAACCAGCCAGCCTCTATCATCACCAGGAATAATTAGTCTACAAGTATCACGCAATGTTATTGCAGCCTAATTACACTATTTTACACTAGCATTTGTTTCATCTATCTTCCTCAGGTATTCTATGACTCCTAGCATTATTCAGGTAGTTAATACATCTTCACAGTTTATAATAATTGTTCCTAGTATGAGAGAGGCTGGCCTGTCCCTTGCTCCCTGCAGGTCTCGGATTCACAATGCGCTTCACACTCACCATTTGAGAAGGTCTGGGTTGGTTGGCAGAGTAGCCCTCATAAGGCATTCCCAGCAACGCTCGGTCACCCTCCCACAAAGTCTTCTGTAATGCAAGGGGAGTCTAATGAATATTCCTTACCTTTTAAAATTATAAGCATGCATATAGGTCCACAACAGATGAATTAACATGTTGTATAATGTATAGTCAGTCCCCTTCCTAAACACTTATTCAATCTGTGAGGAGAAAGTTATGTTTTTAATCCATTAACTATAAAACTACAGAGAATACAAAGGAACATAAAGTAAGAAGAGGAACGCGCCAACCCAAGTATACCCATCACCCACCCCTTGGAGTCCTGATGCACCGGGTAAGGCCACTAGCTCCTCCAGGGTCTGTGGTTGGTTGGTGGGTCGGAGTGGCTGTGGAGTGAACCCACCTGGCCCCCCCGCCGCCGCCTCCCCCACCAAGCTGCCTGTGTGTGAGTAGGTGAGGCCCGGGTCTGAGTCTGTTGAGTGGAGCGTGTCTTTGGTTTCCTCGGGCTCACTGTAGCTCTCCTGAGGCTCCTCCTTGACTAGTGGCTCATCTACCTTCAACTGTGGAGGGAGAGGTGGTTATAAGGGTGGTGTTTGAGGTGTACAGGTGGAACAGGATACTGTATACACACTCCACTCTGTGTTTCTAGCTCTGTAAATTTCCCTCATTTGTTTCTAGCTGATATAATGAAATAATCTTTACATCAACCTGACAGTCCCACTTGCCTCTTGCTCTACTGGTCCAATTGACTCGTTGCTTGAGTTGGTAGATTCGTTACTGGTGGCTGGCTGGGGGGTTGGAAGAGGAAGGTCATGGGGGGGTGGGGGGTGTAACAGCTCAGGCGGGGGCTCGGCCAGCGTGGCATTTGTGTGGTGGGTCTCGGGGCTGGGCGGGACAGGAGGTGGACCAGGGCTCACCGCCGCCCCTCGTCCTGCCTCTCTACTCCTGGGTGGGATTCTGAAAGGCTCCCGGTACCCCCCTGGTGACCTCTCCTGGCTGCCTCTATCCGCTGCAGGGTGAATGGACTTGTGTGGAGATGTGGTCTGGTCCTCTGGCCGCCTCCGCTTGCTGTCTGGACCATCAGAACCCCAAGGGATGCTGCGCTTGGCATCCTGGGAGGTGTCTGTCTCGGCTGGGGACTCATCAGGCACGGCAAGACCTTTAATTCTCAGACCCTCAGCTGCCTTGATCAAGCCCGAGAGGTTGTTCTGAAGGACATTCACTTCCCCAACGTACATATAGTTCAGCAGCGCCTCCAGGTCCTCCTTGCGGATGTCCTTGAGCACGATGATGGGGTGGCGGCAGTTGGTCCGCTCAAACATCTGCTCAAAGTACTCACTGCATGTTGAGAGGACCAGCTTGTGCACGGGGTAGAACTTTCCATCACAGGCTATGGTTACATCACAATAGGACTCCTGGCGAGGATGGGAGACAAAGGAGAATATAAGAACAAAAGAACATAAGACCATAATGTCAGTGTTACAAGAACTGTCAAGGGTAACCAGTACTTCTTATATATTTAACTTCCAGAATTATCATAAGTTACATGACAAGCCTTCACAACAAGAGAGGGAGAAGCTGCCCACCTTGTGCCTCACAGTGGAGAGGACGTGGAGGAAAGTGGAGCGGTGGTTGTTCCACTTAAGAGACAACAAGCCGCCATCCATGGTGACTCTACATCTGCACCACACTCACGACACTGTAAGGAAACACACAACTATTAACTATTACTACTATTAATACTACCGTAATGACGATTAGCTATTATTACCATTAACTACTACTTCTACTGCTACTATGATGCCTAGCTATTACAATTATTACTATAATTTCCACTCTTTCCCCTTCTTTCCTGGTACAGTAAACATTCATAACAAAACACTATAAAATCTCCCCTCTTTCCCCTTCCTCTCCTTATGCTGTAATTATTCATATAACATAGCATTCTTTACTTAACATCCACACTGAGCCAGCATCATTCCAGGGTGTGGGAGAGTCTGTTTCACACCTATAACTCACCCTCGTCTCGGCTCAACAAAACAAAAACGGCAAACAAACGGAGAAAATAGAGCGAGAAGCCATGGAGGGAGGGAATCGCGGCTTCATTCCCCTCTATTAACCTGTTATTTAGGACTCTTACCTGGCTTTTACTCACCTGGAGGGAAGCTTTATAGCGTGATTGTTTAATTAATATATATGTGGTTGAGGTTAAAGCAGTGTCTTACCTTAATTCCTTGTTTGTTGTTCTGTGTTAAAGGATTCTCAGGCTCTCTTCCTTCATTTTGTTTACCACTGTTTGTAATGAAGGTCACGTTATGGATTTACTAAAACGGTGATTATTTGATTTATATGACTTGTTTAAGCAGTTATATATGTTAGAATTATAATGTGTGAATAGTGTGTTGTGTTGTAATATATTATGGTGTGGAATACGTAGTCTGTTTAGAGTTTGATGTCTATTACTTGACTCTGATTAACTGGATTCAATGGGAATGTCCTTGATTCTGTGACTCATTAACTTAAATAATTAATTCTAGTTAAGTTAAAAGATCAATACAACCCAAGATAGACCCATATATACGTACACATATACATAATTATACACCCATATAATAAAGACAGTTTAGTCGAATATTTACAGTCACAGATATATTAATTAGTATCTAAGGTTATTACTGAGGATGGATATATGAAGGAAATATTTTTGTATGCATAAAAATTTCCTTCTTCCCCGTTATTCTTATATTTTCTTCGTTATTATTTTAATCATGTGATTGAAAATATTACCGAAACTATGTAGTCTGACTTAACACACAAACTCTGCATCATATATAAAACGAAATAGCTTTGTGTCCTATGTTACAAATAAAAATTAAGTTTAGATTATAAATTCAATGTTTTGATTAAGTATATTCTTTGTCTATATTCTTATCATAATCTTTAAAACAAATGAAGTCAACCTTGCATACGAACACAGCTGTAAACAATATGGCGGCGGCAGCGAGCGGTGAGTGAGGCTGTACATTGTTCATATTTTCTCCATTTAACAACCAATGATTAGGTATTACAACCTAAAAAACCTTACCATTGGGGGGAGCTGAAGTGTGTGTTGCGTTGATAAGGTTAATGTGTGGTGGCATCAGCGTACAGGTTCCCGCCAAGCCCTTAGGAAATTAGGCAGTGTGTGTTGTCATCTGTCAAACCAAACACCGTCTGTCTGTATGGCTGTTATGATAAATTTCCAGTCCGAGTCCCGCTATGTTATTTAATTGGGTAAAGATTCGTACCTTTATAATGCACTGCAGATTGAACTTCAGATACTTGCTCAGATCACCTTGCCTAGTCATGCTTACCTAGTCATCATTAGTGAGCGAATAAGAAGAAATCTTGTTGTGTCCTCACCTCAGAGTGACTGATCCATTACATGTTTTGTATTTCAGATGTAAATGAGGTGTTCTCTAGGTTATTTGATCACCGGCCATTTCTCAAGGGGGAAATTGAGTTTTTTAAGAAGGAATTTGAGGTAAGCTTCACATCCCATACTGATGCTGCTGGCTATGTGATGCTTGCCTTGCCTTCAAGTAATGACTGCACCAACCTCCCCTGTGTGATACCTATGCATGACTGGCACAGCCTACCCACTACATTGTTGTTGTGTACCTTTGTGTAGCTAATGTGATGTGTTTCTTTATTCTTTGACGATCAACTGTTCCATGATTGATTGCCTCCCATGTAAAGGTTATGAGGGAGAAACAAGAACACACTGTAGACAAAGTGTATTTCAATCCGTTTTTGTAATTACTTTCACCCTTCTCATTGGAAAGAGAAGTAATACTTTTCATTCAACTTAGGAAGGTAACTTAGATCAAACACAAAAAAAATGATGATAAGGTTACATGCTGCCCCCACTGGCGAGGCGTCAACGACACCCAGCATTGATAATAAGTTTAGTGACCTAGATTTAGATATACCCTTGGCTTTAGTGTGTCAGATATTGGAGGGATTACTGTACTGTATTTCATGTCCTCCATATCAATAAGGTAAAGTGATAGAGAAGTATTTACAAAAGAGTGGAAAATTTAATGCAACCTTCATTAATTTAGAAAAAAAAGTATATATGGTTAGAGGATATGTATTAATGTATGGAATAGGGCGCAGCTGTCAATAGTGTGTGCTATAGAGATGAGATATTTGATAGGAGCATGTGGCATGACAAGATGGGAGGGTGAAAACAGTAGAAGTGTGCATGATAGATGTGGCATGAAAATATGTGCTCTTGAAGTGAAGCGTCGAGTAGTCGCATGGTGAAGACAAACACATTAAGGCGGTTTGGTCTTATTGAGAGGATGAAGAGTAAAGAGTTTGTGAAAAAGGTGTATTTGAGTGAAATTGGTGATCCTATAAGAAGAGGAAAGGACAGGGAAAAGGAGTACATGCATGAAAAAAAGGTGTTGATAAAAGGGAAGGATTTGAACTAGCAAGGAGGGAGTGTGTTGATAGGGAGAGGTGGCAGCTCATCTATCTTGGTGTCTCTCTTGGTATATGTCAACTACAAACTACATACTTATTTCACTCCTGTACCAATGGATTAACTATGGTACATTGAAAAGTATTAACTATTAACTATTTTTTATTTAGTTTCTCAGTTGATGCAGAAGTACAGTATGAATTTTTTTACCTTTCAGGAGAAGCGAGGTGACCGAGAGGTGGAGCAGCTGTTCCGATCATTGGAACTCATCACTGAAATCAAGGAAGGCCAGGTTAGTTTTATAGTTTTAATAGGTTTCTGCAGAGGAGTATTTAGATGAAGGGAGCTAATCATTGTCAGGTGGAATGAATTAGAGAGAAAAATATGATGTCACTACTAAAGATTATTGGGTGGTGGTGTAGTAAGCACTTGTACTATATAGCTACCAGTACTTGTGTGTGTGGAGGTGCAGTACTGTACAAGGTAGTGAGGTTGTAGTACAGGAATGGTGTGTCTAGGGATGTGTGATCATTCAGTCATCTTTCTCCACTGTTTATTTTTCCCTTTTTCTACTCTTATATTATTGAAATCCCTTCCTCCTGTTTATTGTTCCCTTCAACTTAAGGCTGTGCAACAATATCTAGTTTGTTGCATTGATTCTATTACTTATATACTCATTCCTGCATTACTATCTTGAAATTATTTGAGATTGCTAAGTATTCCATTTTTTCAGATTGAGAAGATAGTTGGCTCCTCGGATGACAACCTTCCCCGGACAATAGCAGACATTCAGGTTGCTCTGCACATGTGTGAAGACACTCTGGACACAGAGACCAAATTCAACTCTGTAAGTATGCATTGCTGCTGCTGCTGCCACTACAACCTTATGTTAAAAGTGTTTCTTAAGTCTCAATGAAATGCTTTTAATATATTGACTACATGTTTACTCTAATTGTGAAGTTGCAGCAACCTTATATTTGTCTGCTGGTTTATTGTATTTCTATAGCCTTGAAATCATTGTATTTGTCTTGATATTTATTGTAGTTAACTGTACATCCTTACAGGAAGAGCTGCTTGCCAAGAAGACAGCTGAACGAAGTGTAAGACTTGCTAATGTTCAACATGATGTGCAGGAGAAACTAAAGGAGCTCGACCAAACTTATCAAGAGAAGGAGAAAGCCATGAAGGGTCGGTTTCAGCAGCTGGAGAGTCATGCTGGATGTGTTTAAGGCCCAAGATTGTGTACTATATATTTTAAACTTAATTTCTTACAATTTCACTACTCTTTGAACACTTACAGAACATTCTTACCATGGATGATCATATTTCTGTTATCCCGTCGGCAAGGTTCAAGCAGATACTATTTGAGTTTAAAGAGGGTGAAGACACTCCCAAAAGCATCAAGGAAAAACTAGTGACTGATGATGATGCTGACCTAGAGATAAGGTTAACTACTCAAGAAGTGGAATGGTGTCACACAAAAATCAGGGAGTGTAGCATGCCTGAGCGGATCCATGAACTGCTCTCAGAAAGCCAGATCATCCTCCCAAAATATGAACCTCCAGTCCGGAACCCAGAACTGGAAGCTCGTATCCAGAGGCTTCGTTTTGAACAGGAGAATAGGGAGTACAGGCACATGACCAGGTCAGTGGATGCTACATATCAGAGGGAAACTTTGGGTCTTGGGGAAATTGGAAAGGATATTAGAACTGTTAATCAGCAAATTGTCTCTGGGATGCAGTATCTCCTGTCTGTTATTGGGACATTTTTTGCCATTTTCATCGCCGTGGGCATGGCTACTCCAGACTATGGTATAAGGGCATTGGTGGCATCCTTAGCAGCTGTGGTGGTAGGCTTGGCTGAGCTGTACTTCATCATCAGGGAAGATATGGGAAACGAAAACAAGATTAAAAAGGATAATTAATATTTATTTTTGTCACGTATTGGGCAATTGTTTACAAATGTTACAACTCATCATGAAATGTGAATCGTAAGAAATTACTTGATAGAATAGACAATCACTCATAAAGTTCATACAATGTTTGGATTGCAATAGTGTTTAATTTTTCAAAGTCCTTTTTTGGTCCCAAGCCAAACCCTAGGTAGTGGTGCTCCAACAAGTATTATGGTAGCAACTGGTCTACTATATGGGACAGTATTTACTTTTATTAAAAATTACATTGGAAAGTAAAAAACTAAGCACAAATGGTTACTGACAACTGGTGTGGACTCATTTTGTGTAGATGTCTTGTGTTTCATCATGTGTGATTTCAAAATGTGTGCAGAGTTATTCAATGTACATGATGTTTACTCTAGAATATCAAACATAACTTCTGTCAAAGTGATTGGTGGCACATACATTCGGTTCTTGTCATTTAAAGTTTGATTAAGAATGGTTGGCAAGTAAGGGAGGCTTGGGCAGATTACAGCTGAAACGAGGAAGATTTTCAATATGAAACCATTTTTTTCCGGTACTTTAATGATGAGCCTGGTGGTGACTGTTCAGTGAAACAAGTCCACACCACTAACTAACCTAGTTTGTGTGTGCATGTTGGTATCATGTTTGCAGGGTTCCAAGTTACAGGTAGTCAGACCATGAATGTATTTATTCCTTGATTTTCATGAATTAATGAAGCTCCAACATGGCATTCATTATAAATGAGATATCACTTGTGAATGTAAATATTTATGTTAGACAAATATTTATTTGTAACATAACCTCAAACTGTACATATTTTAGTTTAATGTCTTACAGGCTGTGTTTGGTGTATTACTGAAATCAGATCCAACAGAACCACTACTGCTTCATTTGTGATGTAACATTTGACAGATGCTTCCAGGGATAATAGTTACTATAGATAAGGAAGGTTCAGATGGTAGTGGTGCCCGGCATTGTACATCTTGTCATATGAGAGAATTTATATAGGGTAAGTCTTGACTGTGGTTCGTAAACATCCTGTGGGGGACATCCTGTGAGCTGAGAGAGAGAGAGAGAGAGAGAGAGAGAGAGAGAGAGAGAGAGAGAGAGAGAGAGAGAGAGAGAGAGAGAGAGAGAGAGAGAGAGAGAGAGAGAGAGAGAGAGAGAGAGAGAGAGAGAGAGAGAGAGAGAGAGAGAGAATTTCTATAGAGGAGGCGGTGGTGAGTCTTGACTGTGGTTCGGAAACATTGTGGTATATGTATGTATGTATGTATGTGTGTATATATGTATATATATATATATATATATATATATATATATATATATATATATATATATATATATATATATATATATATATATATATATATCCAATAAAGGTCAGCCCTCCATGTCTAGTGTATGGTGTAGCCTTGGGATCATGAGGCAGTGAGGGAGGTCCAGTAGTGTCAACCTTCACCAAGTGTTCAGTTGAGATCCTGCTAAGTCTGATTCCAATAATATCTCTGATTAATCATTCAGACATATTGCATTTCTTGTTCTGTGTATCATAGTCAATGCCTCTGTTAAGGCTAAGTTCCTTATATAAAAGTGTCCCTCCTCAACAAGCAGTGTGATTTACCTCTTTACATACAGTTAGTGGCATTGTTATGTACTGATCTACACACCAATTTCAAAAGCTTCCATGAGTACCACCGGTCTGTAACTTCATTCTTCAAGGTGACATTGAAGTAAATTATTTGTACTTACCAAACACTCCTGCCTTTCCACAACTATTTTTTTCTTTTCTTGGAGGAAGTGTCCTTTGTTTCATCACCTTCCCGTTTTGAAGGTGGCACCGAGAAGCCTGGGATCACCGGTTCAATCAGTTTGGATACAACCCGCTGGTGCTGTACATCCGAGGTGTCAACAGTCACCTGGATCTTGAGGTGATCAAAGGGACGGATGGTGACAGGACCGCACTTCACAAACAACTCCTGAAAAACACAACAACAACAGTTACTCCTCTGCAAGGGACGGTTGGAGTAACATTACCTCTCGGAATAACCACTCCATCAAATACATTCGCTATTATAATAGAATATGTGAAAGGAAGATGCTAAATCTAAAATACTGTCTTACTATTACTAAAGACGACAACATTATCCTTACCTTTTCATTGAATTCAAACTCTGGAGCAGGTGTCTCATCCACCTCCATAGGCTCTGCTCCCTTGGGTGGCTTCTTTTTCTCATCTTTCTTCTTTCCTCTGTTATCCAAGTATAGAGTGAGTTGTTGTCCAATTGTTGGGACTAAGACTTGAAGTGCATTCTTGTGGAGCATCAACACATAAGCATCAAATTCTGAAGTTTTCCCTCGAAGTGATGCCTGAAATGCATAGAAATTTATACTTGCGAGTGCACTCTCACCTGGCCAACACAACTACACTGCTTTCTATGCAGTCTTTATTCAATACTTCTTACATTACCTCCTTAAAAGTACCTTATTAAAATGAGTAGTGATACATTAGAAACATTCTTACAATTGCTGTGATGACTGCTGATCCTCTGCCAGCATACTGGGCCATCTTGTGCCTGTAGTTAATATGCTGGCTCAGGTCTGCCAGCTTCTTGGGGTTGAGCAAATCTGGATACGTTCGCTCGGCCTCAATGATCACCGCCAGCAGTCTGTGCACTATGATGTCAGCGTACCTGAAGGAGTAAAGTCGCAACAAATCACATACTGAGTCCATTTCTAAACATTCATCTCATATTTTGTACTGCACTCAATTGTACAGACCTCTAAAATCATTCCATAAGGATGGTAAAATGAAACAATACTAGATTGCATACACATGAGGAAAAGTACTAGGAATGCAAGGCCATAAAGGTTGTGGTGTGAGCCTTGCCTTCTGATGGGTGAGGTGAAGTGGGTGTAGGTGGGTGTGGCAAGACCGTAGTGGTTGTACTCGGGGGGATCCAGTGTTCCAGAACAGAAGTAGAGTGCTTGCATCATGCAGCGTGTGGTCATGATGCGCAGCATACTGTTGAAGAACGGATTGTTGTCCCGCGTCACAGAGTTCAGACTCTTGGCCAAAGCCTTGTTGCTGCTCACGTCCAAATCAATGTTCTGTGAAAACATTAAGTCATTATACACTGTTCCAAACTGTGACAGTCTTACTTCTGCCAATTAAATAATTTATTTTTCAAATTAAAAAAGTGAACCAATAAAGTGAGGTTTCATCAAAATTAGTTTTACAACAAACTTTAAAAATTCAGAAAAATTTGGAAAGTATTAATATCCCCATACTATAATTTTATACTACAAAAAAAAAAAAAAATTAAAAGGAATCTTCTGGGAGAATGAGGAATATACAAGAATACAGTTTGTTGCTGGAAGACTGAAAATAGAAGAGTCCATGTTTTCAGGTGCTAACTTACCTGACTCTTGGCCGCCACTAGGAGGGGTTCAAAGTTGGAGTGAGGGGGAGCAGGATGGCGACGCAGCAAGGCACAGTCTGGGAAGTGCTGCACAACGCATCAATATTCAACTTTAATGATACCTTTGACACTCAACAAAGGAAACACTCACACATCATCATACCCTTCCACTACACTCCCTTTGTATTCACCTCACATGTTTATACCAGGCTCTTATCTTACTAAAGGCAGGTAGTATATTAATATTCATACATACATGTTTATATATTAATTTCACATATACTGCTTTAATACTTCCACAAAATAAGAGACAAGAACTTATTATAAATCTTAGAACAGGAATAGTGAAAGAGAGTACAAGTAGCATCACCGAGACAGCCTTACCTTGAGTGTGCTTTCAGCTGAAGTGACGTTAGCCAGCAACATGAACTCCTCCACCATGCTCATGGTCTCCAGATGCTGCTTGGCCACAATGTCCACCACGGTGTCCGTGTCTGGATCAACATGGAACTTCACCTCCATGCTGGCCAGCACCAAGGCTCTGCAAACACCAACACTGTCTCAACCACAAACTTCAAGTGCAATTAGTGTCACTACAATAAATTAATTTAGAGACAGAAAAGTTTTCACTTGCCATCTTTCTTTACATGTGAACTATGAAGCCTCAATATCTTAGTTTATTATGACTTGTGATGAAAATGCATGAAATGAAACAACCCTAAGTTGTCACTGCCTGTCTGACAATTCAAATCCTCAACCTCTTGGCTACGAGGTAAACAAGCTAACCATTACACCATCACGTCCTTTATTTTTTGTGGTTTGCAGTTTTTTCTATAACTCCAAAAACCTTCAAGTGTTCCATCAGATATCAAGACTCACCCGGCATCTTTCCTCTTCTTTTTCAGCTGCTTGGCCAACATGTTAAGGTTTCTGAGGGAGTTGGTCATGTTATCTTGCATGTTGGGATCATCAATTCGTTGCTGTGCTTGTTCATAACTCAATTCTCCACGAGACTTGATGATTGACTTACAGAACCTGAAAAAAGGTGATCAATAATGGTGGGGAGGGCTAGTTTGTTGCCAAGAAAGCGAGAAAGAGAGAGAGAGAGAGAGAGAGAGAGAGAGAGAGAGAGAGAGAGAGAGAGAGAGAGCGTTATATCACAATCAGTTACTCTATTCTGCACACTCATCAAGACATGGAAATCAGGAAATAAACTGATACAATCACCACCACCATCACATACCTAGAGGACAAAATCTCAGCCTTCGGAGACACTTCCCACAAGACAGAGAAGGCAAATCTGTCCACGTTTCCACGAAGAGAACACAGATTGCTGCTCAGGAGATCTGCAAAGACAAAGGAGAACAAAATATGAACACACACACGGTCCTTGGTTTGATTCAGTCTTGCAGAACACCACAACACAGAACACTAGAGTAGAGGGAGAGAGTGTTCACTTACCGGGCACCATGTCAATGCGGCGGGTGGTGAGGTAGACAGTGGTGCTGCGGTTCTGTGCCTCCTTGTCCAGTGCTGTGTTGGGCCGGATGAAGTGAGACACATCGGCAATGTGCACACCCACCTGCCGATTAATTACCAATCTTGTTAAGTCTGCATGTATGGGGAAGAGGAGGAATAAAGAGAGAGAAAAAAAGCACAAATCATGAAAGTTCTGCTCTGTAATCTATAGAAAACATGTCTTTGGTTCCTGCTGACCTCAAAGTTCCCATCTGGAAGTTTTCTGCAGTGGAGTGCATCATCAATGTCTGTGCAGCCGATGGGGTCCACTGAGCACACATCAAGGTGGCGCAAATCAGTCCGCTCTTCCTCATCCTGAAAATATGTACCAAATATTTTAGATGCAGCCACACCATCCATCTCAAGGCTAAGGAAGACTTCATTAGACTTCATTAGGACAATAGTGCACACCAATCAAGAGTGTGTGGTGTGGAAAATAATTAATCCGAGCTGGGTGTGTGGAAGGATGAGATGGTAGAGTACAAGCCTGACAGCATGTATGAAAGGTGTGGAATGTGAATCTGTCCTCCTCACCTTCTCTGTGATGACCCAAGGCAGCTTAGGGAGGCAGTTTAACACGGCCTCAGAGAACTTGGTGTGGGGACAGTCATGCTCCAGTAAGATGACCTCATTCTCTGCCTCCTTGTCCCCCACCGGCCCAATGACCCGCACAAAGTGACCCTGTGGTGATGGGGAAGGAGGAGATTTTAATTAGCATGTGTTGAGAAATAACTTGTCTCCTCCAATAGCAAGCAACAAATGAAGAAGCCAAGGCTGATATGATATTAACACGACTATAGGATGACATTAAAAATACTATTACATGAAAGACAATATAACTTATTTGTAAACACTATTACATCATAGTAATCTTCCCGCTTTATGAATACAACAGTAATATAAAGGTAACTAAGCTTCCAATTGTTACATGAAATGATCTCAACACACTGCAGACTTATTTTTTGTAAACAGCTTAGGCAATGTTAATATTCTTCAACTTTCAAGGGTTTGTAGGCCTACCTTAGGGTTCCTGGAGTCCCTCGGCCAAGAGTCAATGGCAACAATGATCCGCTTGTCATACAGAAGGTCTGGCTGCCTTGTCTCAATGCGGATGAAAGGAATCTTTTTGTCGGCTGGGATGAACAAATGCCGTAGTGACTGAAATAAAACATACGGCTACAGTTTAACATGAACACATTATAACTGGATAGAACTTTTGTACAGTCTGGGATGAATTACACTATAAAATTAACTTTATATGATGTCTAACTTTCTCTAACAACTTCAAGAGAGACAATGACAGACAAGTTTCCATTTGCACCATTTTTTTTCTTCATTAACTTATCATTTACTCAAACCTTTCTATCATATTCTTTTCAATATTCTTCCCACTTGAATCCTTACTCCTCCCCATCTCTCTATCTCTTAATTACACTGAACATAACCACAAATAACACTGAAAAAAACAAACTAAAATATAAATCAATACACAGAATACCACAAGAACAACTGTATATAAATAAAAACATCATAGAAATTAGTACATCACAAAAAATACACATCATTGAAGCCTTATACACAACATTATCTCTGTGTGTAAAATTATCACTATACTCACTAACCTCTGTAATCTCATTCTTCTTGATGATGCCGCAGTACTGCCGCCACTTCCTCCTGATGATACCCACCACATGACCTGTCGGCTGCAGCTCCCCCTCCCCCTGACCCAAAGCAAGCAGGTCATCCTCCTTCTTAATAGCCTCATCATCTGCCTCATCCTTGTCTGCAAACACACACACACACACACATCACTATTAAGTTGTAATCCAAACACACACATCCTCAAATTTGTATAGAGATAGATTGACCTTTCACATCACTGTCCTCCCTACCTTTGTTCTCCTCCTCCTGCTTCTCCTGGTCGATGATAACATTAGCCGGCCGACACCACTGGTCCTCTGGTAGCAACTCCACCGCCACCGTGTCGTCGTTGAGGGCACGGTTGATGTTGAGACGACCTTGGATCAGCACTGACTTCTCCATGCCCTCCACCAGCACGTTGGCCTCCAGGAAATTGTTCCGAGAGGTCTTCAAGCTGCCCTGCCGAAGCTTGCCACTCTGGGAAAGCATTAAGGGTTTAGGTATACTTAAATAAACAGTAAATTATGCACAGCTTCACTAGATAATTGATAAGTATAGAGAAATAAAGATAACCAAGAAAATAAATATACTATGAAAAAAAGGGATATTTCTTCTGCCTGAGAGCTCTTGAGTGTCTGCATATCACGTCACCCTAACTAAAGCGTACAGCCTCAACACAGCCTGGCTTAGCTACCTACCTTGAGGGCCAGGCGTATCTTATCCAAGGGCCAATGTGGAGAGTAGAGGCAGCGTTGATTGATAGTCTCGTCCCCCTTGTCCTCCTCACCACTCGCTACAATGTCCAGCAGCCCGGGACGATTCCTCAGACTCGACACATACTCCCTCGCTGCAAGGAAGGAGTCAGGAAGGTTTTAGGCATGAAGGAAGTGGTATAAGGAAGGATATTGTTACATAGTGAGTTTTTGTTTTTATTACAGCATGGGAAAAATACAATAAAAATGGCAATAAATACAATACTGAATGATAAAACAATAAAATGGATATGAAAATGTCCTTACTTGTATACGCCTCCAGCTCCATGGCCCGGGCCTTGTCACGGTTGGCGTAATCATTAGTTATGAGGATCACTTTCTGGTTGGTGGGACGAAGGTGCTGCTTGTACCACCAGCAGGCAACCCGGATGGCTCGATCATTACGGTCGTTCGCTGACTCCTCTGCTTTCCTCTCAATGTAACACTCACTGCAGGCACACCAATCCCAACCATTCTCAGGGACTAACTTGAGCTCAAATGACAACTTAATGATTACTTAACAACTGCAAGTCAAGGTATAAAGAGAAAACTATGAAATAAACTTGATTAAGACTATGAATTCTACAATGAGGATACGGTGTCAATACAAAACATTATTATATTATATATCATGGAGGTATAAATTGGACTTGGCCCCCATGTCTATATTTCTCCTACTGTCCTCTTTACAGGGTCTGGCGACAAGCGGGATTTTTTTTATACTTAATTTATTTTTCCCTTAGCCAGTACCCTTTCAATGTTATATAAAAAAGAAAAAAAAGTAGATGGTGTATTACCTGTGATGTTCATTTGTAAAGACATAGAAATTCTTTACTGATGTTTCAATGAGGTCTCTGAGTCTCTTGTAGATAGGGAGTGATCGATGTCTCACTTCCCCGACCACAGTTTGGGGAACTATAACGTTTCTTATGCTGTCATCACAAAGCACGTCAATCTGAGCAAGTAACAGGAGTTCAATTTATTCATACGTCACTCTATAACAATCTGTATTAATTCATGATGACTGTCTGTAGGGTAAATGTGAATACAGATTACATATATGAAGAAGAATGTATCATCTGTCATCTTACATTTTACATAAGTGAAGTTCTATCCTCCTTCTCCTTCTCCTCCCAGTGTTATTAATTGCTTTTGTTATATTTGTTCTTCAGAAAAAAAGTATCACCTTACAAAACAAACAGAACACTTAATAGGTAGTCAAATAATGTACGCAAATAATTGTTTTTGTTTATCCTGTTTACCTGATGTAGTGCAACATTGGTGTCAATCAAGATGAGGTGAGACTCAGGAACGAGAGTGCTGTCATTGACGTCAGGAATCTCCAGGACAGGCTTTTCACAACCACACTCTCCGCACCCCATGAAGCTACACCACACGTCATTCCGGAGGTAGTGCTCTCGGACCACCTTGGGGAAAGAGCATTATCATTACAGTGTGTGCCTCTTCTTCACCCTGCCTATGTATATAATATTTGGTATCTCACGTTATCTTATGTCTAAAATATATCATTAAATATTTACATTCCTCTAGATGGAAGAATAGAAGCTAAATTTTTTACTAATCCTGCCGGGAGTTTAGATTTTGAAGTGACACAGAATGACTCCATTTTTCAAACCTTTATACAATACCAATGATGACAATACATTACACTCACCTTTATGATGTTCCCCTTCTTAGTTTTCCTGTAGAACACCTTTAACTTCCTCTCCACCAAGCCCATAATAGCGGTGAAAACCTGACTTCACCTCACCTGCACGTGCGTCTGTTTACCAAAGAGATCCACTTGTGACAGGAATATAAACAATAATAAAACAATAATAAAGGTAATAAGCTAAACATATTGCAATGTTTTATTTATCTCTAATTTCTCATGCTTTTTTTTAATATTGTTTTGATAATTTTGGTAAATGTATAGTTTTTTTTTCAGTTTTGTAAATACTGAAATGATAGGAATATAAACAATACTACAGATAGTTTTCTTTTTCTTTTAAAATTTCAGGCTTTGTTTTATTCTTTATAATACATATATAGGTTTCTATATTACTATTATTATTATGTATATATTGCAGGGTTTGTTTACTTTCCCGTGTAGACGCAGCAGATACTCAATCGTTCGTCTTAATGTATGATAAATTGTATTAGTTTTGCCCTATTTCCATTTGATTCTTAACCAAATCTTGTGTTCAGCAAGAGGTTTAGTATTATAGTTAGGCTGAACATTTAACAGATCTCCATAATTCTTAGTCTGCAATATATCGTGAACAGAACTACTACTAGATTATTTTTGGACTTTCGCGAGTAACCTTCGGGAATCTAGACTTAACTATTAATAAATGTTATCACTTAAACGACTCACATTGCTATAGAAGGATATACGTTTACAGTTTTTTTTAGATAATCACTTAATTCCTTTTCCTATTACCTGCCAGGATTGCTCATGTCAACAAGTACCAGCGGCCAGTGGTGCTCGTGGGTGTAGTGGTTATGCTGTCAATGGGCTATAGATATAGGTAGGAAGCAAGTTTCTGTGTCTAACATCACTTCCCTGACACGTGTCAAGACACACCTTTGTTCATGTACTGCCATATCCTTACCAATCATTAAGAAGCTTCTCATTGCACATTGTTCATATACTATATTAAATAAAGAAATTTAAGTTTTTATTCTTTTTGAATCATTTAACAATTAATAATTTGTACCCAATGTCTACGCATCAGCTGGTCTAATACAATGTCATGATTTCATAACTTGAAACAAACATTTGTGCAAAACTTGAAATTGTACTTGTTTCAGACACGAGCTGATTGGTGACCTCTCCCAGGAGAAGGCAGCACTCTTCGAACAAACAGACATGGAGGGCACAAAGAAGATCAAGGAAAACATACAAGAAGCTCGATCAGAATTCTTTAAGAGCTTAATGCAAGGGAAAAAGGGATAGTAGCATGTGTGTGTGTTTACTGAGACTGAGATACACAATAGGGATGGAGTGTGTGTTAATATGAGAATGTACCTACTAGTTTAGCAGATTGATTTTGTAATATACTACTTTGTATATAGTGTAAATTTAATTAATGAAATTTAAGTAAGGACAGGCAGATTTTCCTGCAAGTCATGTGTAACAATTAGGAAGGTAATTGTATTGTCCTTTAGAGGCCTCAGGGTATTTAAATAATTAGGGAGTGTGGCATAGATTACATGTGCGGATTTTGTACTGTGCAGTCTTGAACTAATAAAGTCATATTTATAAATTGATTATAAAGTGAATTGGTGTGAAGGTTGGCAAGCTGTCCTCATGTACCATAACCATGTTTATCCCTTTCTTGATACTTATGATCATATTTTTGGTTCCCAATATACAGAATATGAATTTATAATGTTTGAATAAATATAATATTGATTATTACTGCAATTGTTTATAGAAGTTAGGGAATATACCTCATTTGTGATATAATTTCCATGAACAAAAATTGATAACTTGACTCAATGTAAAACTAATATATCTACTTCTCCTTGAGGGGTCTATGGGGGCCGGTGGCTCTGCTGTACAGTGCTCCGCTCGTGGCATAAGGGTAGTGATTTAAATCTTGGCTCATGGCAGTTTCTTTGTGAGAGGGATTGCTCCCTCTCGTTCACTTTAGCAGAGCTATATGGTCTTAGGCACTTAGCTTGGAGTCTATTGATTATTTCAATCTTGGTACCATGTGGTGTGCCCCTTGTCTTGGCTACCCTAATTTTTGGAGGAGGTTGGCTTAGTATATAGATAAAGGTAAGGTGAAGTGGGGGCACATGCTGTAGCTGTGCGTACCTGTAGGCGCTCATCTCCTGTCACATTGGCCTCTGAGCCTGTGGTGGAAATTAATCTGTTACCCTGGGACACAAGGCCACTGTGACATACGACTTCCCATAGTTTATCTTCCCCAGGTTTTCTTAGGTACCCATTTTATCTACCAACACATTTGGGAACATGAACAGATGGGTGAGCTGTGCGTCTCCTGTCTTTGTCCAGGATTGAACTCTGGTCAGCGGATTCATAGTCAGATGTGGTAACAACTGCACTACTGAGGTGGTATATATAGATAGATAGAAAAGAATAATACAGACCCTTCCTCACTCATGCCAGTGCCTGAGGTTAGCAAACTGTACTGGCATACCCAGCACCATGTCTAAGATAGAAGTAGTGTATGCCATTATACTTTACTGTCCCCTCAGCCAACAAACTTCAATCACAAGAACTGTATGACGTATGCTCTTAAAAATTAAGGCTCTATTTACTCATGTACTTGCATTGCCTGTTTACGTGTTCTAATCCTCTCATTCTACTTTTTCCTCTTCCTCTCACATAATCCAGCACTCCATCCTACCCTTACACTGACGGTTGTCCTCTTGCACCCACAATACATATACTGCTAATATACTGTTACTCTTGCTTAGCTTAGTGTACACACATGGAAATAATATTCACACAACACAATAGTTCTTTATTAGTTCAATATATGTAAGAAAAGTAATATCTTATATATTTTGACTCCCATTCCCTTTGTACTATTATAAGTATCCTTATAATCCATAAATGGTTATCAGCTATACAAGAACTGCTCCTAAACTAAACATTGATAATTTAATTCTCCGATTATTCACTAGAATCTTGAGTCATAATCATGAATAATTTTTTTACTACATCAAATTCAAATGTTTATATTAATACATCACAAAGAAGTGCTGGGAAAAAAAAAAAAAAAAAAAAAAAAAAAAAAAAAAAAAAAAAAAAAAAAAAAAAAAAAAAAAAAATTTGAGATGAAGCAACAGTCACAAAATCTACAGCCTATGTCTGCACCTTTAACAGTACACTTATTACATGGAAGGATGAGAGAGTCGTGTGTGTATTTACAGTGGGTAATGGATGATGAAATGGCATTGGAATTATGGGTCATGGTGAACACTTACTTAATAAATCATTACAATATAATGTTCATTAGCTGTCCAACACTAGAAGGATGAAGGATGCAGATCAATGGACAGGTGTGTTGGAATGAACACCAAGCTACACTATGAATGCAGTAAGAAGACCCACTACTGAAAATTGGAATAAATACAGATGAAACTGCAAACATGTTCCTATTATAAGATCGTGGAAACTTGAGAGGCTTTATATCTTAATGAATCTAGGATTGTTGAGGCCAAGCTTGAAGTTGATGTCTGAGAGGACGATGGAGTATTGCCTTTCTTTCTCAGGACTGATTCCCGTCATGATGTCCTCATCCAAGTCCTCCTCCTTCTTCTCCCCATTGTTATTGTTCTTCTTCTTCTTTTTTCTTTTCTTCTCCTTCACAGGCTCTTCATCCTCTTCCTCTTCCTGATAATTGCAGTAAGTGTTAAACCCTCTCTAGTTGTGTTACTATATTACTACATACACAAGGATTTACAAGAGTAGGCTAGTTTTGTAAGTGCATGAGGACATACACCATCCTACGACATGAGAGAGGCAGTGTTTGAGAGAATGTGGGAGAATGAGGACCAGTAGGTTAGGATAATATAGTTGGACTGGAGGAAGTGGTTAATATTTCAACAGAGCTCCAAGGAACATATGTCACAATCAAATGAAGATAAACATGATCTTGCTATTTATAAAACACTGTTGACCCTTGCTGTTCCTGAACACAACTTCCCTGAACATTAAATCTGTGATTGCATAAATGAATGAAATATGAAAGTTATGTGTGGGAGATGATACTAAATTTGAATTAAATAAGAAAATAAAGGAGAACTACTGAAAATGGATGGAAATGTTGTGAATCGGAATATTATGGGTTTAGCTTGGCTGAGGATCCTACGTTGGACTCATGATCGTGATGGCCGTTATCCTCCCTGAAAGAGCTTAGAGCCAAATAGAGAAGAATCTATGGGTAAGGCTGAGACCTCTCACCCATCACCCCCCCCATCCCCTTACTTAATGGGGACAGTAATCATGAACTGGTAGTGAAAGATCTTTAGCGACTAGATCAGTCAATCACCACGGTAGCAGTGTTCCCTAAGGCCACCTGAACACCTGCTCACTTCAATGCCCCAACACTTACCGGCTCCGAGTTATTCTTAACCTTGCGTTCCCTCTTCACGCGGCCGGTGGGGTTTGGGGGTTCCTCTTTCTGCCTCTCTTTGCGGGCCTAAAGGTTTGGGGACAGTGTTAAAGTATATGGTAATACCCAGGGAATGGGTGTAAACAAGGAA
This sequence comes from Cancer borealis, assembly GCA_036785275.1. Classification (NCBI taxonomy): domain Eukaryota; kingdom Metazoa; phylum Arthropoda; class Malacostraca; order Decapoda; family Cancridae; genus Cancer; species Cancer borealis. The sequence goes on from JAXIVD010002591.1 coordinate 44,919, forward strand.
GCCTATAAGAACAATGTAAGGCTAGGGTTGGTCAGAGTTAGTTAAAACCACCAGGTTTTACATCATAATAACTATTACACAAATTATTTTCAGATAAAGATTTGAGTAAGTGTACAAAATCAAGCAAAATGAAAGCAAGTGGCAAGATGTTTTTGGAAAATTGTTTCTGAAAAATGTTTTCTTCAGTGACTTTAAAATTGATTATAGAAACTTCATAACTAAAACTTTTTTTGAAAAATTTATCAGCATCTTTAGGTACTTAACAGAGAACTAAAAATACATGTTAAACAATAATGATTGTCAAGCTGTATGACCAATGTTGACCCGAATTTGCCACAGCTAACCTTTGTGAGTTCCTCCATTCTTGAATTACATTGTGACATCTTGGTTTATTCATCATTATAATTTCTTTCATGGTGAAGTTTGCCAAGGAAAAGGGTCACCACCCTGTGGTATGGTGCACACTACCATGCATCAATGATTACATAACATGTATGTAATTAAAAAGACTGCACATGTACACATGCTAAACGAAACCTGGGCCTTCATAGATGATTACAATATCAATGAACAAAAGAATTGATAAAACTACTAACCTTCCTCATCTGATTTTCATATTCCAAGGCATCATAGAAGTTTGGTTTCTCTCGCTTGACTCTTTCACTGCGTCGCTTTCCCTCCGGGGCAGGTGACCCCAGCTCTGATTTGGTTGCCCCGGCTCCAATGCCAACTTGCCCACCACCTGAGCTGGATGAGGTAGAGCCCCGACTGGGCTTCATGTCCTTCTGCGCACCTTCCTCCAAATCTTCTATTTCTGAGGTGTTGGATGCAGTGGACCTTCTGCGCTCCTCAAAGAACTGATGTCCACACTGGCAGTGTTTTGTGGCCACAGGCACCTAGAAATGGAGTTGCCATTAGTACAAATAAAACTTCAATATGTAGTAGGTGAGCATGTATGACAATATTCTGTGAAACAAAATGGAGAATTATGTCATTGTCACTCATACTGATGAGAATTGGGGACCAAACAAAAACGGTGGTTCTATTTTTAAGAGTACAATGTTAACATGACTGTCAGCTTTCTTCATTTTCAACAATTGAATTTTGTTATGGTTATGAATTGGTGAGTGTAAGGCTGAATGAGAAGTTTAATTAATTATTAAAGAATAAGTGGTTTTGGAAGGAAATTAAGAAAGAGAGAGGAGTAGGGGAGTCAGTGCAACCTATAGGAACTTTGTCACTTATACAAAGACTGCATTAAAAAGATATAAGCTTTCCATTGTAAAAATTGACCTAATATTCACTTATCCATAAATATTATATTTCTAACCATCTAAAAGGGGTTTCATAAAGAAAATTCACATAATACCTTCCTAGGTGGGGACAAGCCCCTCACATATCCTCCCAAAAAATTATTAACTTAATCTCATTTTACAACCTGTCACAGACATAGCAATGCTTCCTCCAAAAATAACCTACACTAAGAAATTCATCTCACCAGTTGCTACACTCTACAAGCGATAAAGATTAAAGGTAAGGTTTATCCCTTTATAAAATCTATCCTTTGATCAAAAAGTTATCTACACATTCACACTCCACAATAATTTTCATTGCCAGCACCAACAACCCACTCTGACACTGTCCCCATTGCCAATATCCTTGTTTGGGATGACATACTTTGAAATTCTATCTGGGTCTCACTTCATAGATTTTAGTATTTTTCAGTAGTATTTTCTGCCCTCATCTAAACATTCTCACCTATGCACTCTGGATCCTAGTTGACACTCACTGACTTGAATATCTATCACATCACTCCTAAATCTCCTATATGTAGTGTTAGCATATTTATGACAAAGAACAGTGACATGACATTATGGTGAAGATGTTTTTCACATCTTATCAACTTCACAACAATGGGTTATGGATTGCCAGGGAAAAATGACAAGTTTTCCTAGTGGTAATACTCGTAAACAAAGGGAAAGGGTGCAATGAATCGGCCAAATATTGTGAGGTGATAAGGTTCATCTCTGGCCATTTTGTGGTGGGCTTGACTGGCGGCTCACTCTGCTGCCTCACACACACTCAAGCCCAGGACTAACCAGAAAACACTACAACACACTTTCCTCATAACTCTCTACACCTAGAGCTAAACAAACCACGGGAGAGGCACCGTAGAGGAGTGGAGGCTGATGCATCTCTGACACAACCCTCCATCACGCAGCATCTCGCTGCTGCCTCGTCACCTCAACACCAAACCACGTACGCAGCACAGTCACGCGCTACCCTTCGTAAGTTGGGCACTAGAAAACTAAGCAAGACCGCTAAGGAACCCGAGAAAACGGCGAATAACAACCACAGCTAACCAGGCGCCTTGTTTTGGGTGTGTCGTCCACTTGAGTGAGGCGGAGGTGCGGCGTGGACACACAAACACGGCACCACGGAACATAGCCTCTACTAATTATTACCACACACAACCCGCGGTCCAGAGAATATGCCGGGAATCAAATAAACACTCTTAAGCACTGTTCCTTCAAGGTAATGAACAAGATAAAGCCTTACCTGTTTCTTGCAGTCAGGGCACTTCTTGCTGACCGTTTTTCCAAGCCCTTTTGGAGGCATCACGGAGTCACTCATTGACGATTATGGGCTTATTTGACTAAATCTAACCCCACTGCAGCCTTCCCTCTGTCAGGTGTGTGTGTGCTGGGAGCGAGGAGTCATTGAAGGTAATTATGCGTAAGAAAGAGGTGCAATATTCCAGCTTTTTAATCCTCCATGATCGTGATTGTTTACACGTTGTCCGATTCTAATCACGTGCAACACATTAATTACCATGTGACTCTGTGTTGCACTTCTCCTCCAGGCATTACCTTCAACCTTAATGCTGGCTCAATGCTTTGTCTTCACCCATGCAATACAAGGCTATTTACTGCTGTCACGCGCAACCACTGTGTATCTTGCATATGATTAAAAACATAACATCCGAACATTCTCTGATTGAATTATGAATTATTTTCAATTCTTGTATTGAAACAATTATCCTATTTTTGGTCCATGTAATTTTGGTATTATTTTCTCAAAATATATAAATAATAATGCAAAAATTAAATAAACACTGAAAACTGATATAATAAACAATACAATAATTGAAAACAGGACACAAAGTGGTATTGACTGGTGGGCTCAAGGCAGTGTCGCGCGCGCTGCCGCTTCCTCCTTCCCCCCACCTCTTATATTTAGCCATTTTCTACTGACGTATTCTTCGTTTACCATCTAATAACAATTTATAATATCAACTACATTACTTTACAATTGATAAATACTAATAAATGATAAGCACAATGTAAGTTACAGCTCATGCGAACCTAGGCGGAGTCTGGAATTTTTTTTTTTTTCCAGGTGAGTGTGCAGCTGCCGGAGCCTTGCTTCCTAGCATCTTTACTTCCTCTTGCTTGTAACCTACGCAGCTTATTTGTATCTGGGGTGTCATGTCTAGGAACGCAGTGCATTCTACGAGATGTGGACATGTTACACCAAGGCAGTTGTTGTACTTGAATTTAGTTAATAGTTAAAGCTGATCGATGGACAAAGCAAAACAATATATAAATCATCAGCTCTCTGTCTCTGTCTCTGTCTCTGTCTGTCTCTCTCTGTCTCTCTCTCTCTCTCTCTCTCTCTCTCTCTCTCTCTCTCTCTCTCTCTCTCTCTCTCTCTCTCTCTCTCTCTCTCACACACACACACACACACACACACACACACACACACACACACACACACACACACACACACACACACACACACACACACACACACACACACACACCTATTTGTATATTTATATTTTATATTATATATGTTGCTTTTGATATAAAAAACCCCAAAACAAGCATAATGATTGATATATATTAGGGCAGTTGTGGCTGACATCGACGTCACTGTCAGTGGTTGTCAGTGGCTATCAGCTGTTAGTGGAAAAAAAAAAAAAAGAACGAAAGAGAGAGAGAGAGAGTGTGGAGGATTATTTGAGGATTAAGATGAAGGACGGGTCACTGGAGGTCAGCCAATGACAGATCCCATGAAAAAGGAAGTTAACATAGGTCGCCTGATTCGGTATTTTGGTTAGGAAGACCCTGGTATACGCTCCCTACGATCAGTGTGGAAGTTAGAGAGAGCCTCGTAAGGATTCCAGGGGACTGTACATACTATACAGTATATACTTACAGCTTCATGTAACGTGTTTGTTAAACTTATATTCACTTTCTACTAAAAGATAATATCCCCAGTTGGTATTCTGGACACGTCATCGATCTTTTTTTCCTCAGACCACGAAATACCTGCCAGGGACTTACAACAGCTAGTCCAGGGACACTGTATTAGTTGCCTCTTTTTATATATAATTTTTCTAATTATTTATTTGAATATGTATTTTAATGATTGCTTGTGTGGGGCCGCTGTGCTGAATGCGTAAAACATTCCACATGACCAGCAAAACTTTCGTTGTATATGGTGAGCCTCATGATGTCGAGGCTTTTGTTGTCTCTTATTTAGCAGAGCTGATGTGACTGAATTAAGTGCAATTAACAGTGGCATCATCAGTAATTGTTTTCACTTAGAATAATTACCATTTGCCACAAGTGTAGTTTTAGAGGCTGCATTAATTTTGTTCTCTGGTGTAAACATAGCTTAACTTTGTACACTTCACAAAACACTTTCTGAGCCGTTTGTTGCAGCCGATATATCGCTGGTTTTACGGGTGTTGAATGTTACATTTTGACTGTCTGTGTATCTGTAGGTTAAAGGGCTGAGTGTCACATACCTGCACTTGACTATTCTATTCATACAATATTTTTTTCTTTTTTAATGGTTGCGCGTGTGCGAGTGTATAGTTCAATACAAGCCTTGCGTTTAAGCCGCATTCAAATTCGAGACACTAGTTCTTCAGTCTCCTTAACAAAGATGAGGAGGAGGAGTTCTTGGGAAAGTTTGAGCACCACGGAGCTGTGTTGTGTTGTGTTGTGTTGTGTTGTGTTGTGTGGCATTCCAGGATAACAAAGACCTCACTATCATGTAGTTTTCCCTGTAGTCGTCTGAGAAGGCAGGAATGGGAGACCGAATTACAAAGAAGAGACTAGCATTCCAGTGACAATTTAAGACTTTGCGAAGCATGTGTTATTGCTTTTCCAAACAGCATTATGATCAAAGGTTGGTAAAATGAGTGAGTTTATTGTTTGCCGCAACAGAAAATAAGGACTGCGAACACACACACACACACACACACACACACACACACACACACACACACACACACACACACACACACACACACACACACACACACACACACACACACACATGCACACGCACACACGCACACAAACACACATTCAATGACGCGCGCGCACACTGCCTGGTAGCTCAGAGGTAACGTCTCGGCCTGTCCCTTGGTAGGCTGAAATATGCTCTCGGGAATAATGAGACGCATGGATTAATTTTTCACATCGGCGATTTTCTTCGGTAGATAAATTGAACTCTGGAATAGGTCATTGCCCCGCTCGATCAGGGTGAAGGGAAGGGGAGAACGAGTGACCTCAGAACGAAAAGGGAGGGGAAGGTATTTTCGTAACTTTTCTTGAATTTTTTTTGGTACATATAAAGGTGTGTCGTTAAAATTTGAATGAGAAAACACAAAGTGACTATTTTATAGGTAGTCTTTATATGTTTACCTTACATTAGTAGGAACTTTGTGGAAAGAACTAACAGGTGATATGCTGGTAGGTGGTGTGAGTCTAGTACCATACAAGTACTATATTGTTTAGGGCATAACAACCTCACTTGATTGTTTTTATAAGCTTTTCTCTCTCTCTCTCTATCTATTTATCTATCTATCTCTATATCTCTCTCCATTCCCTGGGCGTGTGGTATATAATATAATGTAAGTAAATAAATAAATAAATGACTACAAATATTAGTGTGCCATACAATAACCAAATCGCCTCCGTTTTCTCTGAGAACTTGAACATTTATTAGTGAGGGAGAGGGAGAGGGTGAGTACATTGTTGCCTCCCCTCCTCCTCTCCTCCCCGTTTCTGTCCATATGACGCAAGACGTTGAGTTCTTGAGAAACAACAACAACACACACACACACACACACACACACACACACACACACACACACACACACACACACACACACACACACACACACACACACACACACACACACACACACACACACACACACACACACACACACACACACACACACACACACACTCGGTAATAGTACTTCACCAAATTAGCTAGTAACTCAACATCTCGTTAACACACATTGGACGAACTAACTAACGTTCAATAAGATACAGCTGCAGACGGATGATGGAATGTTGTGTTATTCCTCTTCGACGCTAAACAAAACAAAAGAGTAAGGTGGGTGATGACGCGACCCAAGATTGGCTAACCTTACAGCCAATCAGATTCAACTTCAGTCCTCTTCGTCACCCACGCCAATAAAAAGAAGAAGAAAAAAGAGTATATCAGGACCTAGTATGTGGTATGTGGCAGCCTAACACATGTGGGCGGCAATGTAAGTATACTCTCCTGCGTCACGTTAGCAATAATCCGCATCGATGTTGCGTCCGAACTTCTGTAAATCAAGTTGATGAATATGTTTTCTCCGAGTTGCATAAGCATTTACAGCCTTGGTGCGTGTCGTGTGGCGGGCTAATACAGTGGCTACAGGCTGCACTAAGCTTTATGGCGTCAATACTATCACATTCCATTGCCTTACTCTTACCTAATGTATGTATGTATGTATGTGGCAAGACGTAGACAGCTAGAGAACATTTTGCAAGTTACACACACACACACACACACACACACACACACACACACACACACACACACACACACACACACACACACACACACACACACACACACACACACATAGTAATAAATATACATGAAATACATTAACATACAACACGATAAGATTTAATAAGAAAACAAATTAACAATGAAAGAAAGAAAAATAACTCAGAGAAGCACTTTGAAATTGCTGCACAAACTAATGAACGAGCGACAGGTGATTGAGGGAGGCCTTTTGCTGGTCACCTGAAGAGAATGTGACAGACTTGAAGTGACACGGGGAAATAAACGAAATTGAGGCAGATGCTGTGTATGCGTGATAAAATACTGCGATGAAACAAGAAAATAGATAGATATTCAATACTTGGCAGAGAGGAAGGGATCGAGCGTGGGAGGCTTGAGAGGACAGGAGTGGAGTGGAGTGGAGTGTTGCCAAGATGATATGCATGCAAGGAAATGGAAACTAGTCGGTCGTGTGTTATATCCTTGACGGAATTCACAGGAAAGAACGAAGGAATGAACGAAAAAAAAACAACGAAGACAGACAAAATCATATATGCATCAATCACACATGCACATTTCTGTTCTATAATCATAAAAAAGGAATAACATAAAAAACAAATAGAATACTGTGTAATTACTTTGCCTCCATAATCCTAACTGTTGTGGAGTGAAGTGCAGCTCTGAGATAAGACTCTCCGGAGGCTAAGATTGTCTCTCCTGCTCCATAATAACTTGATATAGAAAGCTAGGTGTTCTCTCTCTCTCTCTCTCTCTCTCTCTCTCTCTCTCTCTCTCTCTCTCTCTCTCTCTCTCTCTCTCTCTCTCTCTCTCTCTCTCTCTCTCTCTCTCTCTCTCTCAGCACCGATAATGGCTGTGGGCAGTGGGGAGACTCGTCAAATCCCACACGCCTTTCCCCCCTCCACAACACAAACCATAAAAAAAACATCGCGTTCGTTAAAGTTATGAATGTAAATAGATGAGTGTCGAAGGCGTAACCTCTGCTGTGTTTTTCCTTATTGCATTGCAGGCAAGGCAATCCTTTGTAGTGAAGCGCCGTGTGGTGGCTTCTGTTTTCTAATGCTCTTTCATAGCCATCTGAGTAAGATAAGAGGTTAAGGTCATGTAATCATATCTTCATCCTTCCTTTCCTCCCCTTCCTGTCCTCACTTCTATTTAGGTGATGCATGTTTTGAGAAATGACAACGCTAGCTTAAAAAAAATATTAACACCTCTTGTTTGCTGACTTTATGGAGCACATTTAGCGGATTTTACTCTTGTTTTACTGTTAAATTATCCTCCTCAGCCTCGTTCTCTCCCTTTTTTTGGCCTGGGAATAGAGGTGTAAAGATACGTGTCGATGAAATATTCTTTGCATCGTCACGTACCATCTCTTGGGAGGCGAGTGTTTTGAAACGTGATGGTTTGTTTCTCACTTAGCAAAGAACGTCTATCATAGTATGTGTGAGTGTGTGTGTGTGTGTGTGTGTGTGTGTGTGTGTGTGTGTGTGTGTGTGTGTGTGTGTGTGTGTGTGTGTGTGTGTGTGTGTGTGTGTGTGTCGACATTTATCAAACGTTTATTTACCATTCAATTCATCACTTGACTCACAAACTCAACACGTACACACTTGCCTTGAAAAACAAATAAATAGATAAAATCACGATAAAACATACATAAAAAACATCATCTGCTTATACTCTCCACATAGATAAATAAATAACAATAACAATAATATAATAGAGGAGTGTCAACAGTCTTTTTAAGGGTAATGATGACGTAAAAGAAAGAAAAAACCCTCCCCAGGAATGCGAGGGATGCAAGACGTAATAAGTGGTAGTTGTAGAGGTGGAAGGAGAGGAGGATAGTGTGTAGGAGACAGTTACGTGGCCTGAGCGAAGTTGTTATTGTTGTTATTTTTGTTATTGGTGGTGGTGGTGGTGGTTGCAGTAATGGAGGAACGATGAAGAGGAGGAAGAAGAAGGAGAAGACGAGGAAGATATAGAAGAAGAAAAAGAAGAAGAAGAAGGAGGAGGAAAAGAAAGGAAGGTAACACAGCTTATTCCAAGGATCGACCACCACCACCACCACCACCACCACCACCACCACCACCATCACCACCTCATCTTCTCCAATGACGGCCAATCGTTTCTTCTTCTATGTATTATTGTGCACGTAATACGAACATGTTGGCTGTGGTGGAGGAGTCTGTTGCGCTCCTCCTCCTCCTCCTCCTCCTCCTCCTCGCCACACACAAGTTGCAGCGAACATCACAACTTTTAATGAGTCTCAGTGATTCTCATAAAGTTAAAATGAGTCCTAGAAAGTCTCACTTAACGCAACATTAATACAAAGAATGTGGACAAAGATTTATTAACTGGAATGGCGAGCTAAACATGTGTGTGTGTGTGTGTGTGTGTGTGTGTGTGTGTGTGTGTGTGTGTGTGTGTGTGTGTGTGTGTGTGTGTGTGTGTGTGTGTGTGTGTGTGTGTGTGTGCATAATTGCTTGACACATTTATCATTTTATCTCCGTGTCTTTCTATTTCCATATCTATTTGTGAATCAATTTTTATCAGTTCAAACATCCATGACAACTACATTTCCATTAATATAGTTATTTTGAAAACCAATTAATCAACCTGTTAATTACACTGTATATCCGTATTTTAAACTCTCTTTCTCTCTCTTCTTCTCTCTCTCTCTCTCTCTCTCTCTCTCTCTCTCTCTCTCTCTCTCTCTCTCTCTCTCTCTCTCTCTCTCTCTCTCTCAATCTATTTTCATGCGTCTGTCAACATCCATATATATAGTAATAACAAAAGAAGAGAGGAGGAAAGTGTGCATCGAGGCAGTGAAGATAAGGGAGAAGAAGGAGGAAGGAGTGGTGGTAGTGGTGGTGGTGGTGGAGGTGGAGGTGGTGGTGGTGGTGGTGGTGGTGGTGGTGGTGGTGGTGGTGGTGGTGGTGGTGGTGGAGGAGGAAGAGGAGGAAAAACTGTCGATACCATCTGACATACACAATAAATACTGAGAATATTGAGAAAGAAGAGGAGGAGGAGGAGGAGGAGGAGGAGGAGGAGGAGGAGGAGGAGGAGGAGGAGGAGGAGGAAAATGTAACTATATCCAGTATGAAGAAATAATGTAATATGATAACAGAGAGAGAGAGAGAGAGAGAGAGAGAGAGAGAGAGAGAGAGAGAGAGAGAGAGAGAGAGAGAGAGAGAGAGAGAGAGAGAGAGAGAGAGAGAGAGAGAGAGAGAGAGAGAGAGAGAGAGAGAGAGAGAGAGAGAGAGAGAGAGTTGGAGGATCTGAAGGAATTTGATGTTAGCAAAGGAAATGGACTGACAAATGAAGTGTAAATTTTAAGACGAGGACGAGGACAAAGGACGAGGTCAAAGGACGAGGTCAAAGGATGAGGTCAAAGGACGAGGTCAAAGGATGAGGTCAAAGGACGAGGTCAAAGGACGAGGTCAAAGAATGAGGTCAAAAGACGAGGTCAAAGGACGAGGTCAAAGGATGAGGTCAAAAGACGAGGTCAAAGGATGTGGTCAGAGGGCGAAGACAAAGGACGAGGACAGAGGACGAGGAAAAAGGAGCAGGACGAGGACAAGAATAAGATTACTACTACTACTACTTTTACTACTACTACTACTACTACTACTACTACTACTACTACTACTACTACTACTACCATCACGATTGTCATAAAGGAACTATAAATACTTTCCTTTTACTAATAAGTGATAATTAATGATATACATCCAATTATTACACTATTAGTACTGAGTCCAATAATCACATGAAAACATAATCCTGCTCTTGGTACATCCATTATTTTATTCTCCTTATTAATTCCCTTCACGACAATAATATAAACTGGACATTGATAAAAGTGTATTGTGTGTACATTATTATATCCAGGTTAAGTTGTCTTGCATTGAACTGACCGACCTATTATATACGCAAGACTTTTTTTTTCATTATTTACAGGCTATGTTTTGGTATTTATAGAAAAGTATGTTTCCTTTATAATTCACATGTTAACCTTTTCGTTTTGATGTATAAAGATTTTTTTTTTCTCTCTCATTTAATAAATTATGATCCTATTAAAACAAATTGTAAATTATAAATATTTTATTGTCATTAAAAACACATATACATTGAAAATATATTTATGACAAAATAATGTATGTATATTGTAAAAATTTCCTTGACATGAAATAATAAATATAAATCATAATTATTCCATTGACAAAAATGATACATGCAAATTACAAATATTTCCTTGACAGATAATGATATTAATGATAATAATACGCCAGTCTCACACTACTGGACAAAAATTCTTCCTTTTTTGGTATATTTTGATGTGTTTTGAAAGAATCTCATAACTGTTCCCGTCGCAAATCATTGTTTTTTTATGATAAGAATATTTGTTTCCTTTTCTTTGACGGTTCCTTTACGTGTACAAGGGAGAATCTCCATAACCAATTTTAAAACTGGTTTTATATTGGAAATCCATTTTCTGTAATTTCCTTCGAGTGTATAGCCAATCGGTTATCAACTCTATAACTCTCATTAGAACGAGAATTACTACCAAATACTTTCTATTGAAGATTGGGGGTAGCATGGAGATATAGTCTTGGATCATCTTGCTGTAGGTTCCCAACACAAGCTGCACGTGGACGGGACACACCACGTTATCAACATGCTCTGCTTGGAGGGCATCGACGGTTATGCCGCCGGGAAAGGGTTTCAAACAGCCTAAATATTCCCCAAGTTCTTCTTCCTTCAATTCTTTGAGCGAATACGTCTCGGTCAAACTCATGAAACCCGACTTTATCTTTCTATAACTATCATTACTATTTCTTCTGTGGAACCAAAATGCCATGGCTTGATGTTGTAACACGTCTAACAGGTAATCGGCCCTCATTTTGAATTGGTATTTTTCAAAGATCATCACATGAAGTTCGTTGTGTTCAAGAATAACTCCAACCGCCTTCACAAGATAATGTTGTTGTCCACCATTGTAGCGCACGTAACAGTGGTAAAGGCCTGTGTCCTTAATCCCGCGCACCCTCACCACGATAGAATTTCCTTGTTCATGATGATGCTTCTCATTCCTGAACCAGTGCACCTCCAGCTGTCCATCGGCAGGCATGTCTTTCTTGATGCTGTATTCATAATCTTTATCAATGCACGTGAGTTTAAATTGTTCTGCAAGAGCGACTGTCATGTTAGTGACTGTGATCTGCATCTGCTGTACTTGTGTTTTGAAGTCGTAACAAGGTGTTTGATTACAGGTGCGCCAGACTGTTAGCTTATCG
>JAXIVD010002592.1:2500-5000 GCA_036785275.1 Cancer borealis
GACTTAGAAATAATTAATAGGAGAAGGGAAACTATTATGAAAAGAGACTTGCAAGAAATTAATGTTATTGGTTGGCATAACTATAAAAAAAAAAAACTCAAAAATCAATGGTAATGAATAATAGGAGAAAGAAAAATAAAAAGAAGAGAGACTTACAATAAATTAATTATATTGATTTGCACAACTAAAAAAAACTAACAAATCTATAGTAATGAATAATAGGAGAAAGAAAAATATAAAGGAGAGAGACTTACAAATGGTATTAGTAGAGGAGCCAATTTCGTAGGTCGTGCCGTGGACAGAGGTAAGAGCACTGACTGCATCCTTAGCCAAATTATCCTGTAAAAAAGAATCAGAAGTGAATTACAACACTAGATTAGCCACTGAGGGTGTTAGGGAGGCTACAACAACAGATGGCGAGAAAATAGTGCTGACCTTTCATACCTACTTACTTACCTCCTTCAGATCAATGTGTCAGTGTTTCAAACCACGAGACATTGCAACAGAAGAGAAGAAAACAAGAAGAGGAAGTAAGTGTAAAGATATGAAAAGGACTGCAAGAGAAAAGAGGTGAAGAAAAATGTAAGAAAAGCTACGAAAATTAATAATAAGTTGAATATGAGTAGCAAGGATTAGCTCACCAGATCCTTCCAGTCACTAGGGAGGTCTGAGGTGAAGCCCCAGGGGTACATCCACAGCTGGGAGAACGAGTGGAAGGTGAGGTACACTTTGATTTTGCTGCCCAGCCTCGTGATCTGGTCCCTTACCACCCTCATCTCCACCTCCGAGAAAGGATGGGCGCCGGCGAAGATATCAGAGCAAGGACTACTGGAGGCACCGACTTCTGTTGGGCCAAGGGGCGACAGTGTTAGAGGAGAGTAAACCTTCTTTTATGATATACTAATGAACGTATAATCCATTTATATCACCCTGTGGTGCTCTATAAAATGTTGACTTACCTTATCGAGTAAAATTTGGTTTTCTTAAATTACGGCGATATAAAAATAAAAGGATGCTTATGAAGGCCACATTTTGTTCGGTAAACATTGATTTTTGTTCTACATCACAAACCGTTGGCACCAGTACGCTTTATGGAGGCTAAGATGGACTTGCCTCTTGCCCGTTATTTGGCATAGGTTTTAGATTTTTTTTATAGTGATGCCTCGAATATTTACATGAATGGTCGATTACCTGTGAAAAGTTAGCTAAACGAAGACCCAACACACAACTTTAGAAGAGCACGTAGGGAGTAGGGAGTCTAAGAGGTATGTGTCTATCAACTCACAGGCGCAGGTTACCCACCAAGTAATAGCACGCTGGACTTACCATTCCAGTGGAAGTCCCAATTCCTGTTGGGATCAGCACCCTTGCAGCCGAATGATGAATCGGTTTCCGAACGAGTTTTGCGCCAGAAACGATCCTGTAGGTGTGAAATAAGAGTGGTGAGCAGGCAGCGTGCAGAGTGTGAATGGTAGTGTGTTAGCTTGAGAGGAAGGGAAGGTGGTGGTAGTTAATGTGAAATAGGTGATCATTGAGCAGCTATCAGACATAGACACTCACATCAGAGAAGGTGTAAGCGTAGCCATCGGGGTTGATGGACGGCATCACGTAGAAGTTGACGTTGGACAACAAGTCGCTGTAAGCACCGTTGGTGACCAGCTCGTTGACCATGTAGGTGACGGTGGCGGGGGAGATCCATTCCCTTGCGTGGATGCCTGTAGGATGTGGGAGGTTAACAAGACCAAAATCTAAAAATACTATATGAATAAGTGTTTCATTACTACTCACTGCAGCACAAAGCATGCAAGGGTGAAGAACCGCGAAGAGCCTGTCCTACCTCCATCGATGAAGATACCGGGTTTGTCAGCGCCGCCACTGCCCACTGTGAGCAGGTTCATAACACGGCCCTCGTAGGACGTGCCTACCGCCTCCAGGCTGCACAGGTCAGGGTGGGCTGCCACCAGGGACGCCATCCACGCGTTGATCTGGGGAGGGAAGGGGTAAGGGGTAAGGGAATTAGTGGAGAGCTTTGACGGTAAAAGGTTGTACGTTATATGCCTACAACGAACCCATATACAAGGTTGTGGAGAGATAGTTTGTATGATGAAGACGTGCACATCGTCACTCACCTCGTCGTAGTCATGGTAGTCTGTCCAGTCCATTTTAGTGGAGGCGCGCTGCATGCGTTCCTTGGCCTGACTCTCTACCACCTTGCCCACGTCTTGGATCTGCACAGTCACCCCCAGACCGTGGTTTGTGAGGGAGACAATCAGCTCGGACAGGCGGGAGGCGGTGCTCATAATGTCGACGGGTGAGCCTGAGGATAATTATTTGTTGTTGTTGTTGTTGTTGTTGTTATTGTGGCGTTAGTGTGGCTCGGAGCTGTGGTGAAGCAGCTCAGATACAATGAAATGAACCCAACTATGAATGAATTACAACCCAACTTAAGTAGTTCTAACCACAAAATCTAAACCAAACCTGAAGTATGTAGTACAATGTC
>JAXIVD010002592.1:10000-35000 GCA_036785275.1 Cancer borealis
CCCTGACAGTAACCGAGTTCATTTTACTTAAGCGTTGCTGGGATCAATCTCAATAATAAAACAATAATAAACAATAAACAATAATAAAAACAAAGATACATTCAGTAAGGCCTACGTGAGATCAACTCGTGGCATCACAGAGTTAAGACAAAGAAAATATATAGAAAAAAGAAAATGAATAGGTAATAGTCAAAATTAAAATGGAAAGAAAAGACAACATGAAACAAAATAAATAACAATGAGCATAGTAAAATATTTAAGAAGAAAACAGAAAAGAAGAAAATCAATACAGTCGTAAAAATTGAGAAAAAAAACTATAGAAGAGTACCGTTGAAAAAGCAGAACAAAATTAAAAGAAGATCAGCAGCGGCCTCGATGTCAACAAAACCTACGTCACTCCATACCTCCATAACTGTTTTGTTTTACACTATTAATGCCTTTTTGGTGTAAGTAGAACGTCCTTCGAGCCTTAGAAAATGTTACTGAAGATTTATATTATGTTGTGTAAGCTAAGCATAGGATTGGTGGGCTGTTTAATGACGGAAAGATTCAATCATATGGTAAGGTCACCGGTATTATAAATATACTGTTTTGTGCTACTGTGGGTGTACATTAAGTGTTTCGTGTTACTGTGGCTGTACATTAACTGTTTTGTGTACAGACTCGTAAGACAACCTATTCGATATATCGTTACCTTTATAATGCACTGCAATTTTAACCTCAGATCAGATCCAGATATCGAATGGTTAAGGAAACGAATCTTTACCTAAATCTGCTAGATCTATTGCAGCATAAGTCAAGGCACGACGTCATTTTTCTGGACTTGCAAAAGTTTTAATATTATTTTTGATTATTTTTACTCCACCCACAACCCGGGTCAAATAAATATTAGAGGCGTAGAGCGTCTTTGAAGTTAGTTACCTTAAAAAGTCCACACCTTGATGCTCGGACGATATCGATGTAAATATTAAGCCCACACCTCACCTCACCTCACCATCACGGAAACTTGCACTCATACATTATTTTGGTGCAAAGTTTAAGGGATTATCAAGTGAACTGTTTGACGTGTGTGTGTGTGTGTGTGTGTGGACTTACTGCCAATCTAGAAAGTTAATACGTAATAGGTTAGGTTGGTGGTCTGGAAGGGCCTGTCCTCCCTAGCTAGGAAGTTAATACGTGAGTTTTGTTTAGGTTAGGTTGGGAGGTCTGTGGGCTTGCCTCCACCCCCTCCCCCAGTTAAGAGGTTATTACATGAGGTATTAGGTTAGGTTGTAGGGGTTCGGTACGCTGCATTACCCCGAGTCAGTTAAGTTGAGGTTAGGGTTGTAATTGTAGTTTGCTCAGGTATATATATATATTTTTTTTTTCTTTTTTTCTTTTACATTATAAGGGTACTGGCTAAGGGAAAAATAAATTAAGTATAAAAAAAATCCCTCTAATGTTTTCTTTTCTATATTCCTTCACTACTTTCTCAACTTCTTCTGTCCACTATACATTCTCTTCTTCTTTCTCACTTTCACCTCTTTTATCCCCATTGTTCCCTCTCTTATAAACAACAACAACACAGCTGCTGGCTTCAAAACCCTCACCATCACTTGTACATCCAGTCATATTCTCCCCTTCAACATTGAGTGCAGTCATTTCGTTTTACTTATATTCCTTTCAGTTGTAAGTCTTTTCCTCTCACCCTCCATTCTCTTCCCAAACTTTCTTTCATCTGTCATTCATTTTAATTAGTAACACGTCATATTTAAACATACGCCATCTTAGCCTCTATAAAACCTATTAACACCAACGATTTGTGATGTAGAAAAAATATATATTCCTATCCCTCAAACACACCTCTCACTCTATACCTTTACAATTGATCTAGACTATATCATTTTAACTAACTTGCCTTGCTCCGACAGGTTTATAGAAATCTTCCACAATGGATAAACAAAAGGCGAAGATATTATATGATCTTCTGAAGTCTTCCTCGACTGATAAGATATGCAGAGGCCTCAGGGAAATCAAGAAAAGAATGCTCACTAACTTTGAAAACATCTCCGTATTTAGGTAAGTGTTTAGGATTAATAATAATTTCTTTAGGTAATTGTTTTAGAATTCATAATGATTTCTTTAGATAATTGTTGTTGGATTGATTATAATTTCTTTAGGTAATTGTTTTAGGATTAATAATAATTTTTTTTTTTCTCTCTCTCTCTCTCTCTCTCTCTCTCTCTCTCTCTCTCTCTCTCTCTCTCTCTCTCTCTCTCTCTCTCTCTCTCTCTCTCTCTCTCTCTCTCTCCCTCCCTCCCTCTCTCTCCCCCCCTCTAGGTCGCTGGGACTAATTCCGCAAACGTTAAAACTGATACAACGTCCTAATGAAGAAATCCTCAACGGGACGCTGAGTACACTGAGTATCTGCTGTACTGATGAGGTGGTCAGGAGGGAGGTGAGTAAGGATGGGGATTTATGGGGGTCAAGGTTGGGGATTCAGGGGTCAAGGATGGGGATTCAGGGGTCAAGGTTGGGGATTCAGGGATCAAGGATGGGGATTAGGGAGTCAAGAATGGGGATTTAGGGATCAAGGATGGGGATTTAGGGGTCAAGGATGGGGATTTGGGGGTCAAGAATGGGGATTTAGGGATCAAGGATGGGGATTTAGGGGTCAAGGATGGGGATTTGGGGGTCACAGATTACCACAACACTACAACACCACAACATGTGTCCACCCCCTGTAACACTGTCTTATCAGCCACTATTACACCACAGTTATATGAGCCACTTTAATACCAGTCACATAAATACCGTCTATACCAGTGTAGCTGCTTTTCAAGGGAAAGATATTTTTAAGAATACCAGCGTAGCAGCAGGAGGCTGCCTCTCTCGTATCCCTCCGCCGGCAGATGGAAGTGAATGTCACATTCACTCCCATCTCCCCTCTTTTCTCATCGCCATGGTAACGCCATCATTAAGATGCAAACACACTGCAACACAATAATAATTACAATATACTCACAATTCACAACTAGTCATTTATCTAGTCAAGGTAAATGCACGTGCTCCCCCGACACAAGCGTCAATGAAACTGAGTTAGTATAACTTGGGTTACTTGGCAACTCAACTTACTTCTGTTGTTTCATCGGTAAGAGAGTCCATGACTTAGGTTGCATTCAATCCTTATTTCTGATTAAGTGACTTAATAACATTTGGTTTCATAATAGATACTATATTATAATTCCTGCAAGTCTTAATTATGCTCATATAATGAATGGCAAAGACACTTTATACCTTCTAGCCAATATAAAATATCAGCACCAAAAACGAACGCAAGCAGTGTGCATTTGTAGAGCCGCACACCAAGCTCCATATATTCAACAGTCTGCCCTCCCACTCCACCATACACGCTATGCTACATAATGATACAATTGATTATTGGGTGTGCAGTGCTTCTACTGAACACCTATAACACAAAATATTATAACAGGGCTTAAAACAATAAGAAAAATATCGTTTCCCACTTACTGCTGAATTCATTTATAACTATCATGCATTTCTCTCTCTGACTGAGGGTGTGCGGCGAACACCTAGCACACCCTGAATATACACCCCTGCTAAGTACACCTTGTAACACTAAATACATCTTTTAATACACTAAACACACTTTTTAACACACTAAACACACTGATCTTCCCTTACAACACATACTTTCTCTCTCCAGGTGTTCAGCGAGGGAGGTGTCACTCATATGGTGAATGTACTCAAGTGTGCTAAGCTGGAGCCTCTGCAGCTGCGCGCGTGCCGAACACTGGCCAACCAGGCGCAGCATAAACCCAGCTGTGAGGTGCTGGTGCGGCTAAAGGCGGTGGAGCTTGTGATTGAGGTCCTGAGTGGGTGTCAGGAGGAGGAAACTAAGGTGGCCGGCATTAGGGCCTTGAGGTGTGTGCGTGTGTTGGGGATGGTTGGAATTGTACAGATTTTTTTTTTTTTTTTTTTTTTTTTTTCCCACCTTTTTTTCGCCCTTTTTTTTTTTTTTTTTTTTTTTTTTTTTTTTTTTTTTTTTTTTTTTCTTCTTTTCTTTTCTTTTCTTCTCTGGTACTGACTTAAGGGGAAATTCGCACTTCTATCTGTTTTTATTTTATTTTATTTTATTTATTTATTATTATTTTTGTTTTTGTTTGTTTGTTTGTTTTTTATCTGCTTGTTGGTGTCTGATCTGCTCCATCTCTTGTGTGTGTGTGTGTGTGTGTGTGTGTGTGTGTGTATTTACCTAGTTGTAGTATACAGTGGCTGAGCTACACTCATGTGGTCCTGTCTCTGTATTTGTCTAATTTTTCCTTCAGTTAATACACATTCCTTGCCATTATCACTTCTTCCTTCAGTCCATTCCAAGTATCTATATTTCTTTGGGGAAAACTGTATTGTTCAAGCTAATTCCTTTTTGCTATTTTTTCTTGTATCCTCAAATTTCTAGCCTCTCCTTTTCTTGTCAATATTAGGTCTTTTCTATCTATCTCCGCCAGGTTGTTCATCAATTTATATATTGTAAATAAGTCACCTCTTTCTGTTCTTTCTTTCAATGTTGTTAAGTGCATCTTTTAATCTTTCCTCATATGTTAGGTCTTCCAATTCTGGCACCATCTTAGTTGCAATTCTCTGTATTCTTTCTAATTTCAACACTGGCTTTTTCTTGTGTGGGGACCATGTGTGTGTGTGTGTGTGTGTGTGTGTGTGTGTGTGTGTGTGTGTGTGTGTGTGTGCGGGGACCATATTACTTCTGCATATTCCAGTTTTGGTCTGATCATTGTAGTTATAATTTTTCTTACCATATCTTTATCTAGGAAATGAAAAGCCATTCATATATTCCTTAGCATCATGAAAGTGTCACCAAATATTCTATTGATATGTTTATATGATGATAAGTTGTCCTGTATTACCACTCCTAAATCTTTCTCTTCTTTTACTATTGATATTTTGTCCAAAATTACAAGTTCACATTAAAAAAAGGCCTATAAATGGTCCAGGTTGCCATTTAATTAATCAATGCCAATAAAAACATTCTATCCATTGGTTAACTTTTTGCGTATAGTCTTTTAACCATTGTTTTTGTACCACACTGTATTCTTAATGGTGTTGAAGTGTAGGAATACAATGAACAAAGATTACAGATCAAACACTGGATCACTAACTACGTCTATTACTGTTTACATTCCTTTCTAATCCTTTTCAACTATCAAAATAAAGATAATAATAATAATAATAATAATAAACATTCTCCAACAGACTCTTTGCTAACTGTGGTGAGCATTGCCAGAGGATAGTCAGCCGTCAGGGCATTCTCCGCATCTGTTCAGCCGGCTTTGGTCTGGCCGCCGCCGCCGCCGCCTCCACCGCCAGCCCCAACCTGATGAGGGCAACTGTCAAGGCTATCGCTCACTTCTCAAGAATATCACATCCAGCCTGCATCAGTCAAGTGGGTGTTCATGTGGTGTTAACTAACCATTAAACATGTATCTCTTTATATATTCCCTGTTTTTTCTTTCATGTTTTTTCCTTTTATTCCTTCCTGTAACTCTTTATCTCTATTTGTATCTCAGTCTCCCTGTTTTGCTGTAGCTAATCCACCTTCCCTTGTTCTCTATCTCTCCTGTACACTCCCTTCCTTTCCCTCCTTCCCTCCCTCATCTCACCTCCCTCCCTTTCCTCCTTCCCTCCCTTTCCTCCTTCCCTCCCTCATCTCACCTCCCTTCTCTCCCCTCCTTAGATCATGGAAGGAACGGACAACATGATTCTAATGTCTAAGATATGGGATACCTCTGACCTTGAGATCTACGAGTGTGTCCTCCGCACCATCCTCAACACAGTACACTCCTGCTTTGTGCCGACCCCATACAAGCGTGACGCCCTGGATGCCAAGGTCCTGGATCGCCTCTGTACTGCTACCGCGCCGTCCATCATCGTGGCGGAACTACAGAACAGAAGAGTTACTGCTATTGGTCTGTTGTGTGTGTGTGTGTGTGTGTGTTTTTTTTTTTACTGTATTTTTTTCAGGTTATTAGTTAGGTTGTATACTGTATTTTTCCTGGTTATTAATGAGGATGTATACTGTATTTTTCACCATATAAGAGACACATGTTTAGTTTTGCATTGTAACTCTCGCTCACCTTGCAGGAAATAGGTTTGAGGAAGAAATTGAGGGTTGGTGACTTCGCAATTCTACCATTAGTGTAAGACTGGGAATCATATCCTCCTGTGTGTGTGTGTGTGTGTGTGTGTGTAAGGTGATTCCCCAAAGAGACCTGGAATGGCCTACACCACATCCTTCAGGGTAAAAAAACAGGCGTAGTATAAAGGGGTAACAATAGATGTATTTATGTATTTATAGATTGATGGATTTATATATTTGTTCGTTGTGGTTTGTGGTGTAGGAATAGTGTCACTTTATTTGTATAAGAGACGGTTTGAAGGGTCTAGGAAGTTCCTCCTCTGTATTCTTCTGCATAAACACAGATCACGGGTAGAGGGGGAAGGGGAAGGGAAGGAAAAATACACACTCTCTCAACCTTAAATATCTTGTCTTAGTTAGCTACATGCTTTCAATCCCTTTTATGCAGGTATATTGATAGATTTCTTGTATTTAAAAGGTGAAAATGTCTTATACTATTGTCAGATTAATGATATCACTCTGCTGGGGAAATGATGATGATAACTGTTCATAATCAGTATAGGTTCACTATCAATTATCCGTCATGAACAAACACCTAATTCTTGTAACAGTGCCATCAAAACATAAACATAAACACTGCCTCATGATAACAGTGATGCCCCAACTCGGGAAATTTGAAACTGATGAAACCGGAATATTGATTGTATGTAGCATATATTAACACTCATCCTCACTTTTCTTCCCTAGAGGAGGGTAAGCTGGTCCTAGCACTGTGCAAGTTCTGTGAGGGATCCAGTGAGTGTAATAACCTCACGTTCGGATCCTTCTCTGAACCTCCAACCTTCCTGGGACGTGCCTGGATGCAGCTTATTGACTGTGGTGGTGTGGCAATGTTAGTCAGCCTCCTCACCACCTACCGCACACACCACAGACTGCGGCCAGCACTCCTACGCGCCATACTAGGAGTAGAACACAATTATTCGTATAAAGATAAAGTAAGTAAGTGTTGGTGTGTGTTGAGGTGGTGGGGAGGATCCTTCTTCTTTACTATCCTGTCCCTCTCACTTTAAATTATAGTATACTTTATCTCCAATAGTCTGGTAAAATCCAACATGTCCACTGCTATTTGTTTTGTCTTATGTTCAATTGTGTTCATCCTCCTCCTGTTCGCCATAACCTAATTGTTCTTCTTCCTTCACAGATTCTGAAACACCTTTTGGCTGCCAAGTTGCTGCCTCTACTAGCTGAACAATTTGACGAGTTAATGAACAAATACATTGAGGTTCGGCGCAATCCACTCCCGGGGAAATGCATCCACACCATCACCTCCCTGCACACGGAGGAAGAGGAGACCACACGGGGAGGTGAAAGCAACATTAACACTAGTGAAGAAGAGAGAGACAAAGGAGGAATAGGAAAGGAAATGGAGATGGAACACAAGGATTTAGACAGTCAAGTAAATCAAATGGAAATAAAAGAGGAAGATGAAAAGCAAGACAAAGCCAAACGAAGAGAAAAATT
Source organism: Cancer borealis (assembly GCA_036785275.1). Classification (NCBI taxonomy): domain Eukaryota; kingdom Metazoa; phylum Arthropoda; class Malacostraca; order Decapoda; family Cancridae; genus Cancer; species Cancer borealis. Next base: position 17,673 of record JAXIVD010002592.1, read on the forward strand.
ATCACAGGGAGACAACAAGGCTTATAACACTAAGAAAACTCCTGTAATACCACCTAAGGACACTAGACAAACTTTTAAGGATGTTTACTCTGGAGGATCTCACAGCAGCTCTTCATCAGGATCCCCACAGAGTTCCTATAACCCCAGAAGTCCTACCAGAACCACCTATCCTGACCCCACAAGCCCAGATAGCGTGTCCTGCTCCTCTAGAGGTTACCAATCCTCCTCTGAATCCCCTTCTTGGTCTCCTCCTGTAGCTAGAAGTGAATCTCCGACTATATCTTCGCCTCCTTTTGTTGGGGGTATACATGCCTCTCCTCTCTTCACCTCCCTTCCCCCTTGGAGTGTGGAGGCAGCTCATATCTCCCCTACATCTTCCCCTCCAAGCTCCCCGCCCACTAGATCACCACTACGTTCCACCTCCCCCATCCGTGCTCCATCCGACTGGGAGTATGAGGATGAGGAGGAGGTGAAAGATGATGGTCGATTCTCTCCTACTGTCTTGGAGTCAAAGTTAAACGAGCTTGAAGAGAGTCAGGAGGAATTAGAGGAGGAGGAGGAGGAGGAGGAAAGCATGTCTGTGGAGGAAGAGATAGAAAGCACCACAGAAACGTCTAAAAATATGTCTGTAAGTGATCAGAATATACAAGAGGAAGCACCGTTCAGCCCTAACTCAAGCAAGAGGGGACGGGAATCACCGACTATTGCTATCACACCTCAAGAGAAGAAAGTGAAGTTAGATCAAGAGGAGAGTGAAGGGGTGAATCCTCCCTCCACCAGGTCATCTCCACCATTGAGGGAGGCTGTGAGGAGTGAGGTGGAGGTCGTGGGTCAAGATAGCAAGTCTCCCTTTGTTAATCTGAACCAAATTAAGTTTAGGGTTGGGAAGAAGGGACACACGCGCCGCCAGCTGAGTATGAGGGAAGTCTACACACCATTGCAGGTAAGGTTAGGTGAGGTGAGGTTAGGATGCCAACGTGGACAGCACAATGCTCTCTCCAATTTTGTGATATTCCAATTTTTCACCCAAGACCAATCTGCATCTCGTTAAGTCCAGGTACAGTAAAATGGTCATTTGAATTAATTTTCTTATGGATAATGATAATGTTTATGTTTTTCTTTATTTTTCTTTATTGTAGGATGTATAATTACATGTATTTGTGTACAAACAACAACAAAAATATGACTAAAATCACCATAAGGTTAATTTTACGAATTCAAAATTTGCCGCTTGGAATGTGGACCAATTTCATGCAAAATTGGAGGGAGCATTGTGTGTGTATGTGTGTGTGTAAGTAAGATTGAAGGAAATGCATGTGTATGTATGTAGGTGTCTTGTTTTAGCTACCACTCTTGAAAGGGGACACAAACTTGGTATATATATCAATAGAGTGTAGATGTACAGTATGAGGAGTAGTTTCACAATTGAAATCACATTGCAATGTATATAGTCATCACATTATTACCAATCTACCTGAAAAAATTATAACATGTCTTCTTTGCTACTGAATTGTCTGCAGGTAATAATAACATATGTCTCTATTCCTAACCCTCAAGGAACCACCAGTGACAGAGATCAAACCTGAAAGGAAACAAAAACAACAACAAGAGGAGCAGACACGGCCGGGCAAGCCAGGTCGGCGAGGGGGTGAGCGTTGTTCCTCTAACGTGTACTCTGACCTGACCCCCGAGGAAGCACAGTGCCTGGCCTTGCTGGAACTGGTGGTGCGCGTTATAGGACAGGTGAGGACAACCATTTATATATAGGCAAGATTGTAGGTTTTTTTTTTTTTGGGGGGGGGGGGGGGTGGAGGGGGTGGAGGGGGTGAAATTCCCCCCCCCCCCCCCCCCCCCCACACCACAGTATAACCACAACATTCCTGCTTCGGCCTTAAGTTCCCACCAGTGATGAAGTGAGTGTATCCTTATGAGTGATGCCTTGTGTGTTTGGCTTCAGGTTGCCCACGTCAAGGAAGCCATCAAGCCAGTGTGTCGGGAGTTTGTGCCGCGTATCGTGACCTATCTGTGTAAGGTGCAGGTGATACATACTTCTGCCACGCGATTGTTAGTCACCATTGCTAGGTAAGTCACTTCATACTAGTTTATTTCATACTTGTTCATTTCACACTAGTTCACGTATATTGTTAAGAGTAAAACATCATAATAATAATTTTTTCTTTTTTTTATATTACTTACACTTGTTGCTGGTGTTGTGTTGCATTGGTATAAAAACGTGAATTACTTATACGATGTTAAGAAGTCTTACTAAATACATCTCTAATTTCTTCACTTAGATAATGATTAATTGTACATTGTCACTCTGCCTCTGATTTATATAACATTGACTTTCTATATTTTTTCTTTCTATATTTACATGATAGAAGTCACCCTAATTTTGAAGAGGTGATCCTAAAAAAATTATCTTCACCTTGCAGTCATCATCTTAATAAATCAAATAATCTTTAATGTCGGCTATACTTCATTGTTTATATATTTTTATTTCTACATCACAAACCGTTGACTAAAATGGACTTGCCTCTTGCCTGTTATTAAGTATAGATTTAGATTTTACATAGTGAATAGAAATAATCATCTACACTATCTTACCAACTATTTATCACACCATTCCCTCCAGTACTAGTCATGTACGTTTTTATGCGCACACAGGAACACTCAGAGCATACAGCCACTCCTCGACAGCTTATTCATCCCTTACGTTAGTGTGGAGTTGGGTGAAGCAGATGACCCGGAGTCCCCCAATGGGTGTACACAGTGTAACATCCTATCTGAAGGGTCATTAGCCTTCCTAGATCAGATGGTCAACTTCTTCAATCATATACACCAGTTTGGACAATGTGAAGTGTCCAGTCGCCTCCACCCATCACGTGAACTTAGCGTGAGGGAGGGGTGTGCGATGGCCCTCCCCCATATCACCAGGTAAGGTATAAGGTATAAGGGGTGAAGGTATAAGGTATGAGGGAGGTATAGTTTAGGTAAGTTAAGGAAAGGCTCTTGCATATATTTTTTTTATTCATTTTTTTTATTTTTTATTTACATTAAAAGGGTACTGGCTAAGGGACAACAAAAATGCGTTAAAAAAATAATTTCAATAATTTATATCCTCTTGCCAGACCGTGTAAAGAGGAGAGTAGGAGAGATAGAAGCAAGGGATGGAGGTACAGTTAACATGGGTAACAAGATTTAATAATAATGGCAGGTTGTATTGTATAGCTTTATCTATATTGATCTTTATATCTATCTATATCCTTCCTTCTTTATGGATTCTATATATATCCTGATGCTGATGCTGATGATGATATTAACCAAACTAATCCTTACACACATTCTCATTTCCTTCCACCAGATGTCCCAAGTTGCTGCATGACTTCATGGTGTGTTACCCAACCATTGACTTGCTGATGAGTGTGTTGCATTCCTCACAGCCGCCAGACCAAGCCAGTTACATGTACGCCACAGCAGCACTCTCTCGCCTGGCATCCACTCTACAGGTAACAGTACGAGGGTGTTGAGAGTGGTAAAAAAATGTCATAACTTCAGAGAGTGGCAGATGGGTTTTATAGTTGTGTGTAAGGAAGAAAGGTAATGGTGATGGTGTTTGAAAGGAAGTAGTAATATATATTTATACTCTGGTTGTGTCAATATTAATACTTACAAACACACATACACACACATGGTATTTAATTCATCTTCCTTCCTCCCCCGTGTCCAGCTTGAGAACCAGTACAAGCCAGTGCGGTGTGAGGTGTGTTACCGACGGGAAAGTCACACAAAGGAGGAGGTGACGGCACAACTCAACTACAAGAACATTAGACAAGCACAAACACAAGCCTCACCCCCACACACACACACACCCGCACACACAATCACACACACACCCGCACACACAGTCACACACACACCCGCACACACAGTCACACCCACACCCACACCCACACACACAGTCACACATACAGGTGCACACACAGCCACACCAACTTCCCATAAGATTGAAACCAAGGAGTGTCAATGGCTGAAGGATGAAGAGGAGCAAGATGTCACCTTTAAACTGAAAGATGGAAGTTCAGTCTCAGGCAATCGTGAGTTCTTGGCCGATAAGAATGAATTCCTGAATGGTATGCTGATGGGATCCTTCTCTGAGGGTCAATGTTCTTCAGTGGAGCTTCCTTGGACTAGTAAGGAGTCAGTCGAGATGCTGATACACTACCTACACGGGTGCTGGGTGTGTGCGCACATGGAAGGGAGAGCCATGGAGGCGTACATGGAACTGGTGCTCATGTCACAGATGTACTTGGTGGAGAGATTACAGTTGTACGCGGAAACACAAATGATCTCGGCCATTAATGAGTGGAATGATATTATACAGATCTACGAGAGTGGAGTCGGGCGGATTAATGAGAATCTTGTGTTACAGGCTATTTGTACAGTGTTAGTGAAGCCAATGAAGACGTGGAAGAGAGCCCGATGGATCAAGGGCCTTTTTCAGTCTCCACATGCTGAAGATATCGACCATAATATCCGCATGATCCTCCACCATCCACTTGATATGAACCGTCTTGTGTGTAACTGTAACAAGTCTCTCTCACTGTACATGGTGAGTGAGAGTGAGTATACCAAGTTGTGCTGAGTGTGTGTGTGTAAAAATAAGTAAGATGACAGTGATACTCTTTTCGGTAGTTGAACCAAAGCACATAATGTATTCAGGTTGTTATCATGCACCGTTGTATTGGGGAATCATTTTGTTTGACTCTCAATCTGTCTTTCTCATCTTCCTCTTCTCTCTTTCTCATCCTATTTGTCTTCTCCTTTGTTTCCATTGTGGTAGTACACTTAATCACAGTAGTTATTTTTATTTGTTGTTAAATTAATGGTGCAAGAATGTAATGCCCTCAGTGGCAAGCAAGTACAGGTATTCATTACATCATAATTACCACTAATAGTGTTCTAGTCGTGGCATCAACAGCAGCTGTAGTACGTAGCAGGAAATACAATGTGTATCTTGTTGCTACCATTTAGGTTTATTAGATTTCATATTTTTGTTATTCATCATTTATTATTCAGTGGAAGGAGAGAGTACTGTCTCCTTCAACCCTGGTGTGCGTGGTCTTCCCTACCTCTCTTTAGGGGGTCACATTGACTTTTGATCTTGTGGTGGAAGTTGATCCGTTATCCCAGGACACACGGCCACCGTTTACAGTTCACAGTTTCCCTTCCCCAGGTTTCCTTAGGTACCCATTTATCAAAACCAAACCTTTTAATAGGATAAACAGCTGGGTGAGCTGTGTGCTGACTACCCTCGTCTGGGATCAAACTCGGGCCAGCGGATGTGTAGTGAGACCTGCCAACCACTGAGGCACTGGAGGCAGAGGACTTAAGTTCAATATGAAATGGAAGGGATAAACCCTGGGAACCTGTTGTGGATATGACCCCCGCCTTGCCCTCACTCACCTCACCACATGTTGTGTCGGGGTGTGGTGTGGTGTACTTTTTTTCTCCTCAGGGATCAGTGAGAGGAGTGTGTGTATGTATGTAGATGTGTGTGTGCCTGTGCCTGACCTCCACATGCCTTGCCTTACAACACCCATTTTAGGGTGATAACAGCCTGGTTTATAGATTGATAGATTAATATACATTTATTTATGTTGTATATACACATTCACACACCCCATACACACACACACATCCCCATACACGCACACACACATCGCATACACACACACACACACACACACACACCTCCCATACACACACACACACATACACGACACACCCCACACACAAACCTAACACACACACACACACACACGCACCATACATACCACACACACACACGCACCACACATACCACACACACACACATCCCCCCAACACACACACATCCTCCCAACACACACACACAATATATATATATATATATATATATATATATATATATATATATATATATATATATATATATATATATATATATATATTGTGTGTGTGTGTGTTGGGGGATGTGTGTGTGTTGGGGGAATAAATAAATATATATATATATATATATATATATATATATATATATATATATATATATATATATATATATATATATATATATATATATATTGTGTGTGTGTGTGTTGGGGGATGTGTGTGTGTTGGGGGAATAAATATATATATATATATATATATATATATATATATATATATATATATATATATATATATATATTGTGTGTGTGTGTGTTGGGGGATGTGTGTGTGTTGGGGGAATAAATATATATATATATATATATATATATATATATATATATATATATATATATATATATATATATTGTGTGTGTGTGTGTTGGGGGATGTGTGTGTGTTGGGGGAATAAATATATATATATATATATATATATATATATATATATATATATATATATATATATATATATATATATATATATATATATATATATATATATATATATATATATATATATATATTGTGTGTGTGTGTGTTGGGGGATGTGTGTGTGTTGGGGGAATAATATATATATATATATATATATATATATATATATATATATATATATATATATATATATATATATATATATATATATATATATATATATATATATATATATATATATATATATATATATATATATATATATATATATATATAATTCCCCCAACACACACACATCCCCCAACACACACACACAATATATATATATATATATATATATATATATATATATATATATATATATATATATATATATATATATATATATATATTATATATATATTGTGTGTGTGTGTGTGTGTGTGTGACCCAAAGAGTAAAATAAAAATGTAAAAAGAAATCGTGCTTGCTGTAAAAATTCTCTGCATATAACATGTACAGTATATCTATAGTGTGTGTGTGTGTGTGTGTGTGTGTGTGTGTGTGTGTGTGTGTGTGTGTGTAACCGGTATATAGCCTATCATAGTTATTATATGCTAATAATGTAATATTTATAATTTCAATCAAGTAAATAAAATACATTGAAATGATAAGGCTATTCTGTGTCTTTGTTGTAGTGTGTCGCTGTGACTCACTTGTGCGTCCAGGTTATTCCAGACTTCAATGTGAAGCTGTGTTATTCTAAGTCTCTCTTGCATGGAGTCCTTTTCAATTTCTTCTTGTGTTGTCTTGTATTTTTGTTGTCCCACACAAACAACTTTTTTCCTGACCTTTTGAGGCTCTATACACTGCTATAAAGTCTCCCCTTTCTCTCTCAAATGTTGGGAGTTTCAGCCTAGAAAGTCTTTCTTCATCCAGTAAATCTCTCGCGGTTAGAGTAATTTTTGTAGCAACTCTCTGTATTTTCTCAAATTTCCTTATATCCTTGTTTTGATGTGTATGATTGGCTGTGTGTGGTGCAGGTGTACCAGGCTGCTGATCTGGATCCCTGAGTTTAAAGATCTTCAAGGGTGAGTCTGGGAAGCACCTCTAAACCTTGCGTGCGGCATTAACTCAGTGGTTGAGTCATAACTTGGTATCATACAACCACTCATCTTGGTGTGGTCTGCTTCCTGACTTTATAGAAGGGATGGAGGTGTCGGCCACCCATGTGATTTTGCTGATGATGTCTGCCTCAGTGTCGTCAAGGTTGAGAGGCAGCCTAGCAGTTCAGAAGGCGTGTTCCAAGATGGACTGAAAGCGAGGTCAGTCTGCAAGGCACGTGTTGTAGTGCGGTGGAGGAACAGTGTCCATCCGGGGGCGAAGAAGGATCCCAAAGTGATCACTGGTAAGAGTGGGATGGAGTGACCAGCCAGATCTTCCCAGCAGGCAAGTGGACACCAAGGCAAGATCAAGTGTGCCTCAGGTGTGTCGGGAGGGAACCATCATGTAGCAGATTCATCCCACCAGGGTGTTCAAGCATGTGGTGAGTATGTAAATCTCCAGCTAGCAGAAGTGGTGGTGGTGGTAGTGTATGGAGGTGAGCAGAATTGGGGATGGCAGGGTACGGTGGAAGCAGCACATAGCCAGAATCATCAAGGTTTGAGCAGCTGTTTGAGGTTGAGGATTGACGCCGACGCTTGGTGGTTGCTGAGGTGATGGCCATAAGAGGGCCTGGGGGGGGGAGGGGCCAAGGGTCTGGGTGGCTCTGTGTAAGACAAAACATGAACAAAAGGAACAGTTTAATACTTTTTATTATATCACAGCACTCATGTGTACACTTTTAATCTTTATGTAACTTTCACCTCATTTGTCAATTTATTTTCCAAATTACAACCGAAAAATATTACCAATATGACAGAACCAGGTGTTGAAAGTATTCTTTTTAAAGCCTTGAAATATTACATAATAAACCTCACAATCTGAAGCACTATACATTGGAGTTTATCCTGAATGTAGAGTGATGTGAAGTATTGTTCAAACATGATAAGTGGGATGAATTACCTCACCACTGTCATAATGAAACACATGAACACATACTTGCACAGGTCAGGTAATAAGTCTGATGTGCTTCAGGTAGTGAAGGCTGAAGGCATTACATTATACATGTAATTAACTGAACTCCTAACATTGCAATGCCTGCCTGGTGTGTTTCCATCTGAATGTTAGGTTGTATTAAGGTCATTGACGATAGTGACCAGATGTGAGTGTGTACAAAGTGAACTGATGTTAGGCATGTGTTGTGTGTGTGTCATGAGTGTTGATGTTGATGTACGTGAACCTTTGATCCAACAAACTTGGCAATGGAATCGGCCAGTTTTCTAGAACAACAATTAATATATGTGTATGTCTTAGTCAGATCCAAGTGACAGCCTTGCTAGTGTCACAACAGTACTTGCTAGTCCACTTATTAACAACATGGTTCATTTTCGGTTTTACACTAGCAAGTTGCCTTTCTGTACGCCTTTTGGATAATATGGAGATAACGAGGTTAATATTTACATGTCAGATAGAATAAAGGTTGCAGAATGTCATGCAATATATATCAACTTCCAGAAACTAGCCAAGAAATAAATAGTCTGTGTCTCAAAATTAGTAAGTTAACCTAATCTCCATATTATCTGGCCTTTTAAACATGGTGTTGAATAAAAATGTATTGAGATAAATAATTTAAAAAATTACCGATAGACGAGCAAGTGTCCACAACAGTTGTTCAGCTCCAAGAGACAATCACATGTGTCACAAAACTCAATACAAAGTGATCAACCAACAACCTAATAAAAAAACCAATTGAGGATGAACATTATAGGAAAATTAAAGAAAGAAAATTAATGAGTTGTGGCGATGGTAAGAATAGAAGGATTGTGAACGAGAAGGACGAAGTGATCAGGAGGAGGAGGTATGGAAGCGAGGGTAATGTCAAGGCAGGAAGGGGAACAATTAGAGATATGGGAGAGACGGAATCAAGAACAGATTTTGTGGCATATGTGGGTGAAGGAGTGAGAGGGAAGGATGGGGAGGAGGTTAGGGGATCAACTCCAGCTGGATCACATAGGGTATTATCTGAAGTTGAATGTAATGAGGTAGAGGATGGGAAAGGAAATGAGACATCAATGAAAGGACAAAAGGACAAAAGATTATGGATGAAGTAGGATCAATAGATGGTTTTGGAAGGGAAGCACAGAGTTGACATGTGGTGTTTCTATACTAATATAAGGTTAGAGGGCAGCAAGGTTTTAATTTGAAGAAGTAGAGGTTGGAGTGTCAGGGTTTAGTCAAGGGAAATTAATAGTCACTGCCACTGAAGGAATTACAGGAGTGGTGAGTGAAATGAAAGGGAATGAGGTAAGAGAGGTGGATGAAGCAGTAATAGCAGTGGAAGAAATGATATAATTTATTACACTAGATGAAGAAGGAACAAGAGAAGTGAGAGAGGAAGTGGTGTGTGTGTGGAAGGATGAGGATAGGTTGAAATAGAGGGAAAGGTAGTGCTGGTCAGTCCGCGGGGTGTTAAAAGATTAAAAAAAAGGTGAATAGATAATCTCCTCCCCTACCACCCTAACCCTCTCACCAAAAACCTGTCATGAGTCAGGATCAAACCCACAATCATTAGGCCACGAGCCAAGCCTCACCACATCACCACCTTGTTGGCAGCCACTGTGACAGGCTGCTGGTGTACCTTGGTGGAGTGTGGGGACATGTGTGAAGCAGAGGGCACCAACCTCAGATGCAAAGTCGTACATGCCAGCCTCTGTAGAAGACATTATGTTCTTGGGAGCAGTTTGCACAGATATGTTTTGTTGAGTCACTTTGGACAGAGAGATACAGGCAAGGCACACACAGTGGAAGGAATGAGGGAGGACACCCTCTGTTTACATGCCCATTACCGTTGTGGGTTGGCTTAGGAACCACAGTCTGATGTGAAATGTCAGACTTCAGTCTCTGGTCCAACCAATTTTCGCTTGGCCTTTTTTCTCTTTCTAGCTTTGCTTCCCCTTGTTTCATCTATCTTTTCTTAACATCTCACTATGGCCCTTTTCCTAAAGTGCAAGGGCCGTGCTGAGAGGATGAAAGGCTAACAACAAGTTCCATCATGAACGGCCTGAGGGTGTCATGGGCACAGTATACCATCCCTTTGTCATTGTCCTTACTCTCCATGGGGGTCATGGGGAGCAGACCAGTTATATCCCCCACTTACACTCGGCTCACCATGGCCAATTATGAACATTTCAATTGAACAGCAGCACTGGGGAATGCACACCAAAAAATTCATCCCCCCGACTTCCCTGGCTTTGACAAGGACACACCTCTGACCACGGCTCTGAAAACTCCTTTAACCACCCACCTGTCAACTCCCTCATCTCATCTATCTCTTCTTTTAGCTATTTCTCAAACACCAACACCAACCCTTACTTCTACATCTGTATCTTCCCCCAGTATAACTATCTTGGAACCATATCAAAAGATCAACACAAGTATCACAACCAACATCCACTCCACAACTCATGAGAAGAGATCAACACACACACACACACACACAACCCACCCTTTGATCCATCCTTTAGTCCTGACTCTCAAATGCCACCTCCACCTGCGCCTCGTTATAGAAGGGTCCTTCCCGGTAGTACTTCTCCAGCTTGGCCAAGTGGTCCTCGGGGAAGGTGGAAAGGGCGGAGGGAGACTTGACAATGACCTCCACTAATGTCCACTTAGCCTCCATCCCTTGCTTGTCAGACTCGGTGGTTCGGTTGAGGATGTACTCGACCAGTCCTGTGTGTGTGTGTGTGTGAAGGGGAGAGTAAGGATGTGTTGACCTAAGTAGAGTATATAAGGGATTTCAGTTAAGCTTGTTCTGTTTTGTTGTGTTTTCATATCTACTTTATTTATCCATATGTTACAGACTAATTGTAATATTTCACCATTGAGTTCAGTAAGTTAAAACATTTATCTCTATATGTGAAGAAAAAAAAAATTAATAATAGTCAACATCTTTCAAGAATATTCTATAATAACAATACCAATCATTCAAGACTTAAAAACCATAAATAGAAAAACATAAAATACAAAAACTAAATTATCATACCAAAAAAAAAAAAAATTATGACTCCTGCAACACGGACCTAACCTATACCCGTACAGTACCTGGTTCACTGGAGACGAGGCGTTGACCCCAGGGTAAGCGTACAAGGGAGGTGAGTAGTCTGAGAGCAGAGGAGTGAAGGTCAGGGAAGGGAAGGCGGACCAGCTTAAACACTTCACTCAGGTTAAGTGTGCTAGCCCACCACAGCTCCAACACATTCACCACATCCTCCCTTATCTCCTGGGGCTGAAAGAGAGAGAGAGTGTGAGTTTCCTTTCTTTCTATTGGAAAAGACAACCAAAACTATATCATCCCCTCACCTTAATCTAACAAACTTTCAAGAGTAGCTACATAAAACAAGGATATATTATTTTTTCTCCCTAATCCACATACCTTGAGGTGAAAGAGTTGCGTCAGAACCTCAAGAGAGACAACTTTAATGTTATTTTGTCCTCGTGTAGCTTCCGTACCTAATGCTTCTAACACAAGGTCCATCTCATGCTCTGGAAAACAAGACGGAAATTTTGGTGAAGTCTGGATAAAAAAATTGACTGTGTGTGTATGCGTGTGTGTGTGTGTGTGTGTGTGTGTGTGTGTGTGTGTGTGTGTGTGTGTGTGTGTGTGTGTGTGTGTGTGTGTGTGTGTGTGAGTGTGTGTGTGTGATGATAAGTGTGGTATTGGTGAAGCTTGTAAAGAGTGACTACAAGTTGACTATCAATATTCCGGTTCCATCAGTACAGACATCAACACTCTCCCATGGATCAAATGACTGTATAAAGGATGTGATTTGTAATAATTACCAACACTACTCAACACCATTTGCATCTGATAACTTTATAAACAAAACAATCATATAAGGCTAAACACAAGTGGTTGAAAGTGTAAAAATAATTAAAAAAATACTATCTTTGCCAACGATCACAAATATATAGTTTAAAACAGTTACTCGTGGCAAGATTACCATTGTAATAAGCCTCATTAAAATAATATTAATAGTTTCATACCATTAAAAATACATATTCCAATCAATATTACAAATCACAAATTGAAGATATCACATGGAAACATTTTTAATGGTCAACAATTTCTTTAATTAAGACTTGTAATAATATCTCAAAAAATGTATACAGTCGGCCTCCCAAGGGTGCGCACTCAAAGCGTTCAATACTTACTCCACTTGGATAGCGCCAACTTGCCCTCCGCTGATGACCCGATGTGTGCCACGGCCTGTAGTGCCGATGCCTGGAGGGAAGGGTCATCCAGATCGAGGTGACCCGCCGCCAGCTGCAACACCATCAAGGCCACAGCACCGTGCTCCTCCAAGGTGTGTTGAGGCTTGCACTGACCAATGTTACCAAGGAACTCCAACAGACCTGAAGGGGAAGGCAAGACTGGAGGATGCGCACGCACGCACGCACGCACACACACACACACACACACACACTTCAAAACGTGCTTAATTATAGTTGTATAGAATCTGAGTTGTGTAGAATAATGTGGTTTTGTCTATAGGGGAGGAAAGGTGGTTTGGGTAAGGCCACAACCATTAAAAAGTTTATTAAGTGAAGTGATTATTGAGGGAACTAAGATACAACCGCTGAGAGGACCGTTATGTAGCCCAAGATTCAAAGGATTCACTCAAGATGATGTGAGTATCGCCAAATCCACGGTGAGATTACACAACATTGAAGAAGACAGAACAAAGGGTTGAGACGAGTGCACTAATCCCTACATGACACAGCTCATTATAAATTGCCAAATACATAAACATAAGATGAAGATGAAAATACGAAAGCCTAACCTAACCTAACAAAAACCTAACTTAATCTAATCTAACAAACAAAAACAAAACATAAACCTAACCTAACAAAAACCAAATCTAACCTAACAAAAACCAAACCTAACCTAACAAAAACCTAACCTAACCTAACAAAAACCTAACCTAACCTAACAAAAACCTAACCTAACCTAACAAAAACCTAACCTAACCTAACAAAAACCAAATCTAACCTAACAAAAAACAAACCTAATCTATCACCTTGCCCTCTCCCCGACCCACCATGTGTTAGCAGCCTTGCAATGGGATCACTCTTGGCTAGTGATAGGAGGTACATAAGCCTTCCAGTCACTCCTCTCTCATCCAGTAATGTTCTTCCCCCGGGACTCAATGCCAGAGGAGTCAACAGCTGCACGGCGGTCAGCTGCGTCAAGCCATCCCCGGTAGTGACCTCAGACAGTAGGCGATCCAGTAAGCCAGAGGTCACTGCTGCGTTGAGAGGAGCAGGTCCCAGTAAGCTGACCTCCACCACAAGCTGAGGGTGTGACAAGGTTCATGGTTAGGTAAGGTTAGGTTAGGTAAGGTAAGGTAAGGTAAGGTAAGGTAAGATAAGATAAGATAAGATAAGATAAGATAAGATAAGATAAGATAAGATAAGATAAGATAAGATAAGATAAGATAAGATAAGATAAAATAAGATAAGGTAAGGTAAGGTAAGGTAAGGTAAGGTAAGGTAAGGTAAGGTAAGGTAAGGTAAGGTAAGGTAAGGTAAGATAAGGTAAGGTAAGGTAAGGTAAGGTAAGGTAAGGTTAGATAAGGATGGGTAAGGTTAGGTAAGGTAAAGGTAAGGTTAGATTAGGTTAGGTAAGGTAAGGTAAGGTAAGATAAGGTAAGGTAAGGTTATGTTATGTTAAATCCAACTCAATTTTTAGTTAGTAAAGCATATGTATTAAATAAATCCCAAGCTCACCTCGTACACATTGAATCTTGTGGAGTCTTGTTTGGTGACCATCTCCTGCATGAGTGCCAGGCCTGGAGGGGAGAAGACAGTGTTGAGGCCTTGGGTGTGGCGGCACAGTGCCACTACAACCTTGGTGGCAAGCTTCACCACACCCAACGATGTGTCTCCTACATTCTTCAGGACCAAGGAAACCATTTGTGTGTCTGTGGTGAACGATGCGATGCCGCCCTCACTCTCCACATACTGCTGGGCCTGTTGGGGGGAGGAACAGGTGAAGGTGTGTGTGTGTGTGTGTCTCATTAAGAGAAAGGGTGTCAAAAATGGGACGCTCACCCACACCTTATAAAATTTTCTTTTTTTTAATTAAAAAATTCAGAAAAGCTCTTTTGGCCATCATGTGACAAAGTCTAATAGTAGAAAAAAAGGCCAAAATTAAAAATCTTATGGCTAATTTTCTGACATTCCTATATTGTTGCATCATGCTATGCCTAGACACACGGCTGGTATACCTGAATTAGTTTTTCATGATAAAAATCTGGAATTAATTTTCATATGGCATTCACCAGCACCACCACTGAGCAGGAAGCTTGGGTGCATTCCTAATGAGTATGGCATTCCACAACACTCTCACAAACTGTCCTCATCCATCCACTCTATATATATATATATATATATATATATATATATATATATATATATATATATATATATATATATATATATATATATATATATATCATAATATATGAAAAAAAAATATTACCATTGCTTAATGAAGATACAAGCCGATGGTTCACTTATAACACATATACTTAGTGGAAGAGCAACTATAGTGATCATTGAGCACACACCTGTTTGAGCACGAGGCGCCGCACATCCTCAGCAGGGTGTTGGAGGCCACGCACCAGCTCACACCTGAACTTATCCAACGCCTCAATGGGATGCACACAAGGCAGCAGCTGTGACATCACCTGCACGGCAAGCTCAATCTGCTCACTGTACCAAAGAGGAACAGGTGCCGGTGAGGTGTGTGTATTTACCTACCGTATGAAATGATTGTTTGCATGACGGTAAACAAAGTGACATCTTTACTTACTTATACACACAAGAACAAGTGTGTATAGAGTCAAGTGTATAGGGTCATGTCTGCTCTTAATATAGATTCAAGAATTCCTTGAAGTGCTTTAATAGTTTGTTCCACAATGTGTTGAGTACAATGTTTACACAACATGTACAAGACAGTGGGGTATATATCTCTGCTATATACAATACATATTTACAAGACAGTAGTGTTAATATATTTTTCACTGAATAATGCACATACAATTGTGTGTGTGTGTGTGTATATATATATATATATATATATATATATATATATATATATATATATATATATATATATATATATATATATATATATATATATATATATATATCTTTGGCTAAATGGAATAGCTATTTGGACAACAGCCATGTCAATAGACTTTTCTCAGTTAACATTTTTGTTCTTTAACCACTCGATATCTCTTTACCTCAGAAACTTGTTTAGATCACTTCAGTCATTTTTATAACAGCTTAGCTTAGCTTAGGTTTAATTGAGTTTGGTTTAATTGAGTTAGGTTGGGTTGGGTTAGGTTGGGTTGGGTTAGGTTTGGTTAGGCTTATTTAACTGCAGCTCTGGGAAGGTTATAGTTATGGTTTTTTTCTTATTGATTTTGATGGTTTTGAATTAATCTGGCTTTTTTTGTGGCAATTTTTGCCTTCCACTTATTAAGGGAAGAAAAAAAAAGCAGTGCTTATAGGCACAGCTACCGTACCTGTAAGTGCTCGCTTATAGATACGGCACATGCCCAACTTTTAGGTTATAAAATATAAAAAGCTTATATAACCAAACCTAACCGAACCAAACCTAAGATAACCTAACGAATGCCGTATCCTCATAGTGCTCGGTTATAGATACGGCACGTATCTAACTTTTGGGTAAAAAGCTTATATAACTGAACCAAACCGTACTTAACCAAACCTAACATAACTGTAAAGATGCTTTACTAGGTAAATAATAAGGCACAGGCCGTAGGAATAGCAGATGACAACGCGGTACGACTGCCGTATCTCTAAGCACTTAAAAAAAAAAAAAATGGCTGCATGGCATGACAAAACACATCAAAATCTATCAGAAAAATGTTTTGTCCAAAATAGTGAAAGGTTGAATAAACTAATTTTTACCTTGTCATTATGTGCACGACAGTCATGTGTATGTGATCAGGCAAGTTTTGTTTGATTTAAGCCAGGTTCTGTTATTTGTCAATATAGGTTAAGGTTAGGTTAATTAACATTATGTTATGTTTATTTAGAAGAAATCATTCGAAATGAATCAGAATCTATACGAAAAGTGTGATATTTACACCCAGGTGCATTCTGGTGATGATATAAAATATGCTTACAGACACACCCCACCAGTCACCTTCAAACACAACACAACACAACACTACACCCTTTACCAACAAAACAAACACACACACAACACAACACTACACCCTTTACCAACAAAACAAACACACACAACACAACACTACACCCTTTACCAACAAAACAAACACACACACAACACAACACTACACTCTTTACCAACAAAACAAACACACACACAACACAACACTACACTCTTTACCAACAAAACAAACACACACACAACACAACACTACACCCTTTACCAACAAAACAAACACACACACAACACAACACTACACTCTTTACCAACAAAACAAACACACACACAACACAACACTACACTCTTTACCAACAAAACAAACACACACACAACACAACACTACACCCTTTACCAACAAAACAAACACACACACAACACAACACTACACCCTTTACCAACAAAACAAACACACACACAACACAACACTACACTCTTTACCAACAAAACAAACACACACACAACACAACACTACACCCTTTACCAACAAAACAAACACACACACAACACAACACTACACCCTTTACCAACAAAACAAACACACACACAACACATGATATACAAAATCACAAACAATTTAGTTG
>JAXIVD010002592.1:42500-57098 GCA_036785275.1 Cancer borealis
TCCTCCACGTCCTCGTTGTCATCGGCGCTGCCCCGGCCGCTGCTGGCACTCTGGCTCTGCTCACTCATCTCTGAGGTGGTGTTGCCGTGGTGGTGGCTGCGCTCCCCGTGGTGGTCGTAGTGAGGTAGGTCGTTGTAGCGCGGAGGGTACTGGGACAGATCCGCGGGGGCTGAGGGCGGCGGCCGAATGTCAATGGTGTCGAAGGAGTTGTCAAACTGGTCTGCCATAACGGTCTTGCGTGCCCGCAGGTTGCGTCGGTACAGGAGGAGAAAGGCGCCGCCGAAGATGAGCACCAGGAAGATGAGGGCGATGAGCAGCCCGATGGCCCACGTGGCCAGCCCACCTGAGTCATGGCCGCCCGTGGTCACCGGCGCCGTGTTGTTCCAGGTACCATTCTTGCCGCCCACATTGACCTCGGCCACAGCCACGGCCCGCAGGGATCCCACCTGACCCGAAGTGGCCACTACCTCCAGGCGGGTGAGTCCTTCCTCTCTCACTCCGGATCGCTTCACGGTGATCTCGCCTGAAGTGCGGTTGATCTTGAAGACGCTGGAGGAGGTGCGGAAGGAATAGAAGACACGGCCGTCCAGCCCTTCATCCTTGTCGGTGGCCTCGACGCGGCCCACCACCGTGCCGGCCTCCAGTTTGGTGGGCACCGCGAAGTAGTAATTCCGCTCCAGAAACTCGGGCGCGAAGTCATCCTGGCTGTCCACGTTGACCTGCACGGTGACCACGGACGACTTACCGCCGGCGTCCACGGCGCGCAACAGGAAGGAGTATTCTTGTTTGGTCTCGTAATCAAACACGGCCTTGGTCACCACAATGCCGGTCTTGTGGTCCACGCCAAACTTGTCCATGTCCTTCCCTCCGGGGATGGAGTAGTTGAGGGCGCCGTAGGGACCCTTGTCGCCGTCGTTGGCGTGCGCCGTGAATACAGTGGTGCCAACGGGGGAGTTCTCGGCCACGAACTCCAGGTATTTGTTGACGGGAAACTGCGGAGAGTTGTCGTTTTCGTCTTCTAGCGTGACGTGCACTGATGCGAGGGCCGAGAGAGGGTGATGTTTGTTGCCGTCCGTGGCGCGCACGATGAAGCGATACTCAGACACTGTGTCGAAGTCCAAACCCTCTCGGAGGGACACCACGCCGGTCTCTGAGTCGAGTGCAAACACCTGGTGATCATTCCCGGAAGTGATGTCGTAGCTGATGGCAGCGTTGTCGGCCGCGTCGTCATCAGTGGCCAGCACCTGCAGCACCGAGGCGCCGATGCCCAGGGACTCGCTCACCGTGACGGCGTACTCGCTCTGGTTGAACACCGGCGCGTGGTCGTTCACGTCGTCCACGGTGATGACCACCTCGGCCGTGGCGTTGCGGGCGGGGCGGCCTCGGTCCGTGGCCATGGCTATGAGGCGATACTCAGCCATCTCCTCCCGGTCAAGGCGCCGCACCAGCAGGATCTCGCCCGTGTTGCTGGTAATCTGGAAGGCGCCCTGCTCGTTGCCGCCCACCAAACGGTAGTCAATGTTACGGTTGTGGCGGGACTCATCCATGTCCGAGGCAGAAACACGCGTCACCATGTGGCCTCGTGGGGCGTCCTCGCTCACGTGGGCACTGTATGGGCACGAGGTACTGTCAGGACACACACACACACACACATACACACACACACACACACACACACACACACACACACACACACACACACACACGCGCGTAGTGGTTAGCGCATTCGGCTCACAACCGAGGGGGCCAGGGTTCGATCCCCTGGGCGGACGGAGATAATTTGGATGTGTCTCCTTTCACGTGTAGCCCCTGTTCACCCAGCAATGAGTAGGTACGGAATGTAAGTCGAGGGGTTGTGACCTCGCTGTCCCGGTGTGTTGTGTGTGAGTGGTCTTGGTCCAACCCAAAGATTGGTCACTATGAGCTTTGAGCTCTTTCCATAGGGGGACGCCCGGCTGTCTCGAGAGAGGCCAGCAGCAGACCGTGACAGTGAATACACACACACACACACACACACACACACACACACACACACACACTTGACTCCCTGTCCTTGCCATATTCGGACGTGAGGTCAGCGCTCCTGTGGGGCCCCTTAAGTTAGCCTGTTAGCTCCCTGCCTTTACTACTTCTGTGTACTATATACTGGACATTACAACAACAGTGGATACAAACAATCACCAAAAGAAAATGTGAAATAGCAATTTACTTGTGAAGACGCCGCCAGTGTTTTGACAGCTGTGTTTTCCCAATCTACAAGTTTCCCCATCTACAAATCCCGTCATTACTTTGTTTCTTCTTTACTGAACACCATGGCGCAAGTTATCTACTCATTTAGAAACCTTCTCCAATTAAAAGAAAAAATGTGGTTATCTTGACAGTGCAACTATCCACACCTTGAAATCCCTGAAATTGTTCCACGCCCGCGGCTGCAAACGAGGGAAGGACATGCTTCGGAAGTTACTCAAACTCCGACTCTACCCATGGCAACAACACCTTGGACCTTATCCTCAGTAACCTCCATCACTACTACCAACCACCACTACCACTTGCCCCGTTTGGACGCACCAATCACCTCTCCATACTCTGGACCACCAAGCCTACAATGTCATTCAAGTTCAGACACCACCAGTACCGCCCACTCAAGCAATCATCAATTATCTTTACTCTATCTTCATTTATTTGTATTATTTTCATTGTAAGGCTGCACTTTCTTAATAAACCGATGATTATTATTATATTTACACACCCACACACACACACACACACACACACACACCCACACCCACACGCCCACACCCACACCCACACCCACACACACACACATACACACACACACACACACACACACACACACACACACACACACACACACCCACACACCCACACCCACACCCACACACCCACACCCACACACCCACACACACACACACACAAACAACTCACGTGTAGTCCTCGCGGGAGAACTTGGGCGCGTTATCATTGACATCGGTGACCTGGATCCTGACGGCAGCCACGGCGGCGAGGGAGGGTCGTCCAGCATCACGAGCGGTCACCACCAGCTGGATGACAGGCTGGCGGGGGTTGTAGTGCACTGAGGTGTTGGTGTAGATGATGCCGGTGCGATCACTGATGTAGAAGCCTGCGTCTGAGGAGCTGCCTAGGCTGTACTTGACACGGGCGTTGGCTCCTGCATCAATGTCCGTGGCATTGACCTGAAGGAGGACAGAGAGGAGGGTGTGAGGATCCTGCTACATTGTCTATTCCTGTGTTAATCAGACCCACAGTCACACACTAGTCTAAACCCACGTCTTTATCAGTGTCTTACCCTTATGACTGGAGTGCCAGGGCGGGAGAGCTCCGGTAACGCCACCTGGTAAGCTTGCTGGGTGAAAATTGGTGCATTGTCGTTCTCATCCACCACTTTCACCGTAATGGAAGTGGTGGCGACGTGGGAAGTGTCTGAGGCTTCCACCTGCAGCATGTACTCAGCGCGTGTCTCGTGGTCTAAGAGCTTGGCGAGGGTGATCTTCCCGCTGAACTTATCAATGCTGAACATGTTGTGAGGGTTGCCCGTGGTGGCGAAGTTGTAGGTGATGGCAGGGTTTGTGTCCACGTCATTGGCGGTGATGGTGGTGATGACTGTGCCAACCTCAGACCCTGGGGAGAGGCAGAGTTGTGTGGTGAGGTGCACATGGGGTGGTGGTGGTGATAAGCAGTGGTGGTGAGTATGTGGGGAGTTGTCGAGTAAGGATGAGTGGAAGGTGATGACAATGGAAGATGGAGATGTGTGAAATGAGATCAAGACAAGGGATTAGTAAGCTTCCAAACTAAAACACTTCCTATGATGAGGGAGAGATGAAGAGAATACAACAGGGAGAAAGAAGGGGGAACTTACCCTCTGAGACCTGTACGATGGAGTGCGGAGGGAAGGTGGGCTGGTTGTCATTGGCGTCCACAATGTTGATCCTGAGAGTGCAGGTTCCGGTGCGTTGTGGGATGCCCTCGTCCGTGGCGATGATGGTCAACCTGTAGGCGTCACGGATCTCCCGGTCCAGTACAATGTTGGTCTTGACGATGCCGGAGAAGGGCGGGTCAATGACGAAGGCGCTGTCATGGTTGCCCTCCACGATGTGGTACACAATGTTGGCGTTGACGCCCGTGTCGTCGTCCGTGGCGGACACCTGCATCACGTACTCACCCTTGTTGTAACCTTCCCACACCGAGGACACGTAGCGGTCCTGCGTGAAGCGCGGAGCGTTGTCGTTGGTATCCACCAGGGTGACCCACACACTGGTGTAGGCGTAGAGGGGCACCTCGCCCTCAGCCTGCGCCACGATCACCAGCCTCATCTGTGGCAGAGTCTCGTAGTCAAGGCGGCGCGGGTCACGCACACGGATCAGGCCGTTGTTGCTGATGATGTCAAAGATGTTTTCCTCGTTGCCGGAGCCGAAGCTGTACGCGATGCGCTGCCAGTTGTTGTCTGAACGCACGGCCGCCACCTGCACCACGTCAGAGCCCACAGGTGTGTTCTCCTCCAGCTCCACTGAGTAGGAGGAGTTCTTGAACTGCAGCGTCGTGACGGAGTTGGCGTCGCCCACCCTGATTTCCACCAGCCCTGTCGAGGACTGCGGAGGCCGCCCACGGTCCTGAGCCACCACTTCCAGATGGAAGAGGCGGCCACTCTCCATGCCCAGCGGACTGGTGGCCGTCACCACGCCCGTCTCGGGGTTGATGCGGAACTTGCTGTTGGCAGGCTCGTCCACCAGACTGTGAGGGAGAAAAGGGAATGAGGTGATGGCGCAGAGGTGGTTCTGGGAGGCCAAGTGGACCCGTAGCGGTGAAGGCAACACCAGGCCACCCGCCTCTACCTGCCCAGGGCAGCGAGGGATGAGTGCTGATTCTGAATATTATTATCTAACATCATTTGGATGAGGAAGGAGGAAGTAAAAGAGAAGAGAGGAGAATGAAGAGAGTGGAACGTATGATGACACAAGGCAAGGAAGGCAGAACACACAGAGGACAAGGCAGCACCACGCCACACACCTGTACACAATCTCCTTGTTGACTCCTTCGTCCTTGTCCGTGGCGGTGACCTTGAGCAGCTCCTGGCCGGGCTGTGAGTACACTGGCAGGTCCACCGTGAAGGGGTACTGCGTGAACACCGGCTTGTTGTCATTCACGTCACTGATGGAGATCTGCACCTGAGACTTCTCGGAGCGGGCATCGTAGCGGCCGCCGTCAGTGGCTCGAACCTCAAAGGAATACACGTTCTGCTTCTCCCTGTCAAAGTGCCTGAGGGAGGGAGGGAGGAAGGAAGGAAGGTGGTGTTAGCAGGTGTTGTGGGAGGGAGGAAGGTGGTGTTAGCAGGTGTTGTGTGAGGGAGGAAGGGGGTGTTAGCAGGTGTTGTCTGAGGGAGAAACATGTTGACAGGTGTTGTCTGAGGGAGAAACATGTTGACAGGTGTTTAGGTATGTGTTGTCCTTATAACCAGTGACCACCTGCAGTGTTGCAGCAACACTCACCCCGCCGTGGTGATGACTCCCGTCTCGTTGTTGATCTTGAACTGCCACTGGGTCTCGTTGCTGAGTGAGTAGGTGATGCGCGCGTTCTCGCCGTGGTCTCGGTCTGTGGCGCGCACCATCAGCACCACAGTGTCTGGCGGGGCGTCCTCAGGCAGGGTGGCGGTGTAGCGGTTCTGCGAGAACTTAGGGTCGTTGTCGTTCTGGTCTTCAACCGTGATGGTGATGTTACAGACGCCGCGCAGCGCTGATTGTGCTCGGTCCTCGGCCGTCACCACCAGGAAGTACTTGGCCTGAGCCTCACGGTCCAGCGGCCGCGATGACAGCTGACCCGATGACGACTCGATGCTGAACTTGTTGTTGACGTTGCCGCCGGTGATGGAGTAACGCACCTGTCCGTTGAGGCCAGCGTCCCTGTCTGTGGCCAGCACCGTGTGGATCACTGACAGGTCCGTGTTCTCAGGCACACGCAGCGGGTAACACGAGTCACGAAACTCCGGCGCGTGGTCGTTGACGTCCGTGAGTGTGACCAGCACGGAGGCAGTGTCGTACTGGGCCGGGTAGGAGCCGTCACGCACGTACACGGTGAGGCTGTAGTGGTCCTTGTCCTCACGGTCCAGTGTGGCCACGGTGCGGATCACGCCCGTGGATGGGTTGATGCGGAACTTGTTGTCGCCGATGCCTGCTGGGATGATGTAGGTCAGGTTACTGTTGGAGCCAAAGTCACGGTCTGATGCGGTGACGCGCGCCACGGAGGTGCCCGGCGGGGCGCCCTCAGACACGTTGGCTTTGTAAATGTCATGACTGAACTTTGGTGGGTTGTCGTTGACGTCCTCAACGAATACCTCGATGAGCTGGGCGGAGGAGCGCGGCGGCTGTCCGTGGTCGCTGGCCGTCACGTTGAGGCGGTACTGTGTGGCTAACTCTCGGTCCAAGGCCTTCACAATGCTCAGCTCACCCGTCTCGTAGTCGAGGGCAAAGCTGCCGTCGTTGCCTGAACTGATGATGTACGTGACGCGTCCATTGTCGCGTGAGTCAGCGTCGGTGGCGATGACGTGCAGCACCGGGTGGCCGCGAGGCTCGTCCTCCATCACGTCAACGCGGCTCTGAGACACAAACTTGGGTGAGTTGTCGTTGTAGTCCTCGATGAGGATGCGCGCCGTCACAGAAGTCTGGCGGCGATGAGTCTCGTCCCGTGGCTGGTCTGCGGCGACCACCACCAGCGTGTACTCGCGGTGCTCCTCGTGGTCCAGCGGGGCCATGAGGGTGAGCATGCCCGTGGTGGCGTCCAGACGGAACACCTTCTTGGGCCGCTGCTGGGCCAGAGAATACTGCACGTACCCGTTGTCACCCGAGTCCAAGTCCGTGGCCGTGAAGTTCCAGACGGGCGTGCCGATGGCGGTATTCTCACTGATGGAGAAGATGACCGGGTCGTCCTT
Source organism: Cancer borealis (assembly GCA_036785275.1). Classification (NCBI taxonomy): domain Eukaryota; kingdom Metazoa; phylum Arthropoda; class Malacostraca; order Decapoda; family Cancridae; genus Cancer; species Cancer borealis. Next base: position 49,462 of record JAXIVD010002592.1, read on the forward strand.
GAACACGGGCGACTGGTCATTCTCGTCCTGGACCTCAATCTTCACGTTGATGATGGAGCTCTGAGGGTTGGTGGCAGAAGAGTCGACAGCCTTCACCTGCAGCATGTACTCCGTGGTGAGCTCATAGTCCACCTGACGGGCCGTGAACACCTGTCCCGTGGTCTTGTTGATGTCAAAGGTGCCATACGTGTTGCCAGACAGGATGGTGTACGTGACACGCCCATTATCCCCGCCATCACGGTCCACGGCCAGCACTGAGCCCACCTCCTCGCCCACCTTCACCCCCTCCAGCACCTTGAACACCACGGAGGAGGCCGGGAAGGTGGGCCGGTTGTCGTTCAGGTCCAACACTTCGATCTGCAGCACGGTGGTGACGTTCCGCGGGGGACTACCTTGGTCACTGGCCTGCACTGTCACCCTGTACACCTGTTTGGCCTCGTGATCCAATACCTGTAGTGGCGAGAGGACAGGTGAGGGTAACACACACACATACAAAAACACTTAATCTTAATACAACATAACATACAACACACCTTCAAACTTCTCTTAAATGAATTCAATTAACCTAAACATCATCATCTTCTTCTAGCAAGTGAATGAGAAACGAGAAAATACACAAAACAATGAGGATAATGATGATGAAAGTGTAGTTACCTTGGTGGTGGTGATGACGCCCGTGGTGGGATTGATGGTGAAGGCGCTGTCATCATCATTGTCATTGGTGGAGATGAAGGAGTAAGTGATGGAGGCGTTGTTCCCTTCGTCTCTGTCCGTGGCGCGAACCTGGAGGAGGAGGAGGAGGGGGAGGATTAGAAGGCTTAGAAGGGAGGGAGGGAGGGAGGGAGGGAGGGAGGGAGGGAGGGAGGGAGGGAGGGAGGGAGGGAGGGAGGGAGGAGTAAAAAAAAAAGAGAAGAAAAGATAGTTAGAGAAAGTTAAAGGGAACAGGTAGACAGAGAAAACAATGAAGGGGTCAGAGAGTAAAGAGAAAGAGAAAGAGAGAGAGAGAGAGAGAGAGAGAGAGAGAGAGAGAGAGAGAGAGAGAGAGAGAGAGAGAGAGAGAGAGAGAGAGAGAGAGAGAGAGAGAGAGAGAGAGAGAGAGAGAGAGAGAGAGAGAGAGAGAGAGAGAGAGAGAGAGAGAGAGAGAGAGAGAGAGAGAGAGAGAGTGTGTGTGGAGGCCGCGTGGATGACTCATAAGCCACGTGGGTGAGTGTAACAAGGGCGTGGGTGACTTAGGAACATAAAAAAAGGAGAAGTGGGACTTAAACTGACATTATGATTCTGAGACTGACTTAAAACATTTCTTGGGTGACTGATTTATGACTTAGGTGACTTAAAGACTTTCTAGGTGACTGATGGGTGACTTACAGACGCCTTGGTTGACTTATGAATATCATAGTTAACTTTTTTATTTTTTTATTTATTCTTTTGTTTTGTTAATGTCTTCTCTTTTTTTTACTTCATTCATTCGATCTTTTTTTCCTTCTCTCCTTCCTTCCTTTCTTTCTTTCTTTCATTCACTCATTCATTTATTTATTTATATGTAAAACCACCGTTATTATCATTTATTATTGTTCATTCTCTCTCTTTTTTTTCCCCTCCCTTACCACACACACACACACACACACACACACACACACACACACACACACACACACACACACACACACACACACACGGTGCTACTTTGGCTTGTTATCTACAAGGAAAAGTCTTTATTAAGCAAGCAACATATAGTTTGATATTATAGTAATCAGGAAAATAAGATCAGATTCGTGTTCAGCATGACCGAAAACCTCATTGTACCAATTTTCATGAGATTCGGTGGTGTGAAAATTTGCATGAAATTTTGTAGGGTACACCCTTAGAATTTTTTTGATAAATCACATATTTTGAAATAACTCGAAATGTATAGGTTTTACGTAAAAACCGTATATAACATAAAAGAAAGAGCAGGAGATGCTCGTTCTATTGAGCTGAAATAAAATTGAATTGGAATGTAATTATAAATGTAGGAGTGTAAAGTATTATGCATTAATTTCTTTCATAACATTTTAATTTTCTTCATAGGTATGTGAGTTATTGGATAAATGATGACGTTACGAGATAGACATTACCAAACTCCATAACTTTACATCTATACAATTTTCCTGTAGGACTAATATTTACGTGGTAAAAGGGGAAAACCTTTATCGACCTCAATTCTGATGGAATTTTCGGGCCTCAAAATGGAAAATCCAAATTTCATAATAATGACGAAACTAATTCCAGCTTCGTGATCAGCATGCCCGAGAACCCCTTGGTACCAATTTTCATGAGTTGTGTTGAAATATTAACAAAACCTAACCTTCAATTTCACTCACACTTTCTTCACAAACAAAGTAGATTCATGACGCGTAGATGGCAATATAAAGTGTAGATCGCATACCAAAGTACATTCATGACACGTAGATAACAAGCCAAAGTAGCACCCACACACACACACACACACTAACTCTAGAAACCATTATCTATTAGACCCTTTGGCAAATCACCCTTCCTACCTCCCTCACACACACACACACACACACACACACACACACACACACACACACACACACTCACCTGCAAGACTTCAGTGCCCGCCGGCTGCTCTTCCCTCACACTCACGGACGGTTCTCGTGGTTCTATAAAGGTTGGTGAGTTGTCGTTTACGTCTGTGACCAAAACACGGACGGTGGCCCTTGTGTGTCTTGGTGGTTGTCCCTCGTCGTGCACCTCCGCCGTCACCTCGTATACAGCCTTCAGCTCACGGTTCAAGGCCACACGAGTCACTATTTCTCCTGTAAGAGTGAGGTTGGGGTGTGTTGGTTAGGGGTGTAGGGTGCTTGTGTGTGTGTGTGTGTGTGTGTGTGTGTGTGTGTGTGTGTGTGTGTGTGTGTGTGTGTGTGTGTGTGTGTGTGTGTGTGGCAGCGGTGGTAGTGGTGTTTGTGTGTGTTTTGTTTTGTAGTTTTCTGTAATTCTGTTCTTTTCTTCTCTCTCTCTCTCTCTCTCTCTCTCTCTCTCTCTCTCTCTCTCTCTCTCTCTCTCTCTCTCTCTCTCTCTCTCTCTCTCTCTCTCTCTCTCTCTCTCTCTCTCTTTTATTTATTTATCAATTCTATATTTTACTGCGCATTTATCCTTCACCTCCTCCTTCTTCTCCTATTTTATCTATTATTGCTTTATATTTACTTTTATATATATATATATATATATATATATATATATATATATATATATATATATTTTGTACTTCACCACATTCGTAATTCTTAAGTTTCTTCTCTTCTTCTTCTTCTTCCTCTTCCTCCTCCTCCTCCTCCTCCTTCTTTGATAAAGTACCTCATCAACGATTGCTTAATAAACTAAAGACTCACGGTATTTCTGGTAGCATTTACAATTGGCTTCAGGACTGGCTCTCTGAACGTAAACAGAGAGTAGTCTTAAACGGTGTCTCCTTTCAATGGTTAGACGTAGAAAGTGGTGTACCACAGGGTTCAGTGTTTGGTCCTGTCTTGTTCCTGATATATGTTAATAACATAGATGATGGAATCACTTGCAAAATATCAAAATTCGCTGACGATACGAAAATTGCCAGTAAAGTAACTACGACAATTGACAGAAGTCTTACAATCAGACCTTGATCGACTAACGTCTTTGACTAATAAATGGCAAATGAAATTTAACGTTGATAAATGTAAGGTACTACACATCGGAAGAAATAATGATCACGTTCGGTACTCAATGAATGGAAAACTACTTTCTGCAGTGAACAAGGAAAAAGATCTGGAAATCACAATATCAAACGATTTAAAACCCAGTCAGCATTGCTCAGAGGTAGTTAAAACTGCTAACAGATTGGTCGGCTTTATTGGGCGTACTTTCGAAAATAAATCAGAAAAAATCATTAAAACTGCATAATTCACCAGTACGACCTCATCTTGAGTATTACGTACAGTTTTGGTTCCCATATTACAGAAAGGACATTGACAAACTGGAAAGAGTCCAGCGAAGAATAACGAAAATGATTCCAAAGCTGAAAAATAAACCTTATGAAGAAAGACTTAAAGAACTAAACGTATTCAGCCTCGAAAAACGAAGGATGAGAGGAGATTTAATTGAAATGTTCAAAATGGTCAAAGGATTTGATAAATGCAGAAGATTACATTACTTTTGATCGATCAAATATAACAAGAAGAAGTCATACTTTTATGATTACTGGTAAAAGATTCACATCAAACGAAGCCAAACATTTCTTTTTCAATCGGATCGTTAACGTTTGGAACTCCCTGCCCTGCCTTGCCCTGCCCTGCCTTGCACTGCCCTGTCTTGTTCTGCCCTGCCCTGCCCTGCCCTGCTCTGCCCTGCCCGCCAATGTCGTCGACAGTAAAACAATTACCACGTTCAAAAATAGACTGGACAAATACTTAGAAGCCAATCCGCAACTAAAACACTATGCGTCAACGTAGTAAACTTTGAGCAAGTTCCTTCTAATGTACCTTACTTACGAAATGTTGATTGGGAAGACGTCGCTAGCGGCCTGACATCGCTGCCAGGAAGTAGTGGTAGTGACAGTAGTGATAGTCTCGTCTAAAACATTTCCATGCATTTTTTTTTTATATTGCATGGTTGGCCTTCCTCTCCTGCCAGCCGTGGGTGGTGGGAGAGTCCTTCACCCTTACTAACCTACATCCTTCACTCTAGATTAGATAGTGTAGTTTAGTCCCTATCACAAACAGCCTCGTAAGGGCCAGCACGCCTGTTGCTGTTTGTTCTTCCCATGTGTTCCTCCTCCTCCTCCTTCACCGGTTTAAATCACAGCTAAGTTTACGGGACACACACACACACACACACACACACACACACACACACACGGATATATAACACCTGACTCTAAAAACAGGTGTTGAAGCCGCACCTACCTTGCTCAATCCTTTAATATTTTTTTTTATATTCGTCCCTTTTATTTGCTTTACTCTCTATCATTACTTTATCCTTGCAACACACACACACACACACACACACACACACACACACACACACACACACACACACACACACACCTGCAGGTCACAAAAACAAGGTCAGGTGTCCCTTTAAAGGTGTCTCGCCATAATGATCTTCTTACCTGTCGCCATTTCCTTTATTTATTCATATTTTGCTGCCTCTTGTTTACCTCAGACCTACGCCCACCCCTACCCCCCCCACCCCATCAGTAGGAGGAGGAGGAGGAGGAGGAATACAAGGGAACACAAACAGCAACATACCCTAGGGTCCCTGCGAAGGCTGTTTGATATAACTACGCTACACTAACTACTTGAATTAGAGGAAGGATAGTACAGTGGAAGGCTCCTCCCCACCCACCCACCCAAAGAAGTGATACCATGTAGTATAGAAAAACTACGTGGAATTTACGAGGAAAGTTAATAGGCAAGCAAGGGTGAAATAGTTTGATATTATAGTAATGATGAAAATAAGTCCAGATTCGTGTTCATCATGACCGAAAACCTCTTTGGACCAATTTTCATGAGATTCGGAAGTGTGGAAATTTGCATGAAATTTCCCAGGTAACACCCTTAGAATTTTTTACATAAATCATATATTTTGAAATAACTCGAAATGTTTTGGGTTTACGTAAAAAACATATAGAATATAAAAGAAAGAACAGGAAACGTCCGTTTTAATGAGATATAGTGAAATTGAATTGGAATGCAATTATAGATGTAGGAGTGTAAAGTATTATGCATTAATTTCTTTCACAATATTTTATTTTTTTCATAAATATTAGAGTTAATGAAACTATGATGGCACTATGAGATACACATTATCAAACTCCATAACTTTACTTCTACACACTTTTCCTGTAGGACTAATATTTACTTAGTAAAATGTGAAAACCTTTTTCGACTTCAGTTCTGGTGGAATTTACGGGCCACAAAATGGAAAATGCAAATATTATAGTAATGACAAAACTAATTCCAGATTCGTGATCAGCATGACCGAGAACACCTTGGTAACAATTTCCATGAGTTGTGTTGAATGATTAACAAAACATTAACCAAACCTAACCAGAATATGTTAATCCACTTCTTGGCTAAAATTATGTTATTTTAAATAACTCCAAAAGTATGAGATTTACGTCAAATAAGTATAGAATATTAAAAAAATAAATAAAAGAGAGTAAGAGACGTGCATTCCTTTGTGCTAAAGTGAAATGGAATTGGAATGTAAGTATAGATGTAGGAATGTAAACAGTACTTTCAATAAGTTTTAACCGGTTTTAATCAGTTTAATTTGCTAACAGTTAGATATATGGAGGAGTTGGTGGTGGTAGGAAGGAGGAGGAGGAGGAGGAGGAGGTATGGGTTAAAAGAAGGAAGGTAATTGTTAGGTCACCTTCGCTACACCTTTACCTTTTCTATCTTACTCTTTCTTTCCCCTTTCTGTAAGTACCTATAAAGTGTAGGAAAGTGTACCTGGAAATGCGTATAAAAATATATAAAAGTGTACCTATAAAGTGTATAAAAGTGTAGGAATCTGTACCTATAAAGTGTAGGATTCTGTAGTTATAAACATAGGATCTCACCTGTGTCTGGGTTGATTTGGAAGGATCCGTCAGAGGGGAGGAGAGAGAAGCGGAGGGAGGCATTGTTGCCCACATCCTTATCCTCTGCAGACACACTCCCCACCACGGCGCCTGAGCCTAAGTTCTCCTCTACTGTGAACTCGTAAATCTGAGGGGAGAAGGGGAGGTGAGAGGATGAGAGGTGAGGGGAGGAGAAGAGGACGAGAGGACAAGAGGATAAGAGTACAAGAGAACAAGATAACAAGAGGACAAGATTACAAGAGGACAAGAGGACAAGAGGACAACTTACCTGTCTAGAGAAGGTAGGTGTGTTATCATTAGCGTCAAGAACTGTGATGACAACTGTGGTAGATGCGGTAGAGACGGGCATACCATTGTCCGTAGCTACCACAGTAAGGACGTAGCTATCACGTGACTCTCTGTCCAACACCTACACACACACACACACACACACAAAAGGAAGACAAAAAAAATAATATTAGTTTTCGTTTACATACAATTCTCTCTTAATATCTATCTCTTATCATCTCTTTATCACCGTTTATCTCTATCCCTCAGTCTTTATCACTCTATCTTCCCTTCACACTTACCTCCTTTAGATACAGGGATCCAGAATTAGGGAAGACACCAAACACATTCTCATATTCTTTCTCCTTAATCGTGTAAGTGAGCCTCGCATTATTTCCTGTATCCTTATCGTGGGCTGTCACTTGTAGGAATTGTGAGTTGGCTGGAAGCGACTCAAGGACACTCACAGTATATTCCTCTCTATCAAACACAGGTGGATTGTCGTTCACGTCTTGGACCTCTAAGTTGACAGTAAGGTTCGAGGCGAGACGGGGCATACCTCTGTCTTTGGCTCCAATTACTAAGGTGTATTTCTGTACATTTTCGTAGTCAAGTTCCTGGGCCAACATGAGGATTCCTTGCATCTGTAGGGAGGTGAGGTGAGGTGAATGCGAAGTGAAGTGAGATTAAATAAAGTGATGATATGAAGATAATATGAAAGAAGGAAAGGGGGGATATGGGAAAATGG
>JAXIVD010002593.1:0-50000 GCA_036785275.1 Cancer borealis
CTTGCACCCTCCATCACAGAGCTATAAAAGTACAATGCTTCCTACAATTTTGCATGAAATTGATCGACAATGCAAGCCGCAAAATGTGAATTCGCAAAATTGGATTGATTAACCTCATGGTGATTTTAGTTATATTTTTGCCCCTGTTTGTACACAAATACATGTAATTATACATCCTACAATAAATAAAAATACAGAAAAATAAACATTATCATTATCCATAAGAAAATCAATTTAAATGACCATATTACTGTACCTGGGCTTGGGGAGATTAAGATTGGTTTCGGTCGCAAAATTGACGTATCGCAAAATTGGATCACACAAAATTGGAGGAAGCACTGTAATAACAATAGGGAGAATGTTTTATTTTCCCTCTTTCTCTCTCTCTCTCTCTCTCTTTCTCTCTCACCAGTTGGGAGCCGGAGAACCATTTAGTAGAATTGGAGTAGAGGCAGATCACATGTTCGCCGGGTGTGTGGGAAGTGAAGGTGAACCGACCTTCACTGCTATACACCTGAAAATAGACACACATACATACATATATATATATATATATATATATATATATATATATATATATATATACATATATATATATATATATATATATATATATATATATATATATATATATATATACACATACACATATATATATATATATATATATATATATATATATATATATATATATATATATATATATATATATATACATATATATATATATATATATATATATATATACATATATATATATATATATATATATATATATATATATATATATATATATATACACACATAAATATATACAGTAAAACCTTGATATAACGAACCTGCTTATAGCAAATTAAAGATATAACGAACGTCATATCCTGGCCAAACCAAGTCGGATATAACGAACCAAAGTTCGTGATATCCGAGGCATGGGGTGAGTCGGCCGAACTCTCCACTTTGTTTGAACATAAACGCGCCGACGCGCAAGCCACTCAGTCCACAGTTAGCTCTCACTATGAAGGGTTGGTCGCGCTCGTGCTCTCGCCACTTGCTACCTACTACGTACCAACTACCTACAGTACTACCTACTGAGAAATGGCTTTGAGGACTCCTTCTCGTAATGTCTTAACGAACGAGACCCCGTATATGGCAAACTCGTTTGGTATTTTTTTTACCAAACTTTGGATATAACGAATGATCAGATATAACCAGTCCTCCGGTAACGTGGCTTTGGACTATTGCAGCATATACACCTTTAACACAGTCATGTACACCGGTGATGCGGGACACCGACCTGAAAACCAAGGTGAGTTGAGTGTCCGTGACGTCAAACTCAGGTAACACCGCACAGAAAACCCGAGCCGCGCCGAGCGGCTGTGACGTCACACTCGGCGTGACGCCATTATTCATTACGTGTCAGTGTCCCGTGCTGTTAACATCACACCGTGCTACCACCACTGTCCCCGGACCCTCTCCCCAACCCATCCCGACTTGCCTAACCACCATGCCACCCAACCAGCCGCCACGAAAACAGAACAGAAAGGTTTTTACCTATGAACAGAAACTGGCTATTATCAAGGAGTTAGAAGGTGGAAAACCTAGGTCTAGGGCGTACAAGGGGACTGGGAACATCACAGTTGCCACACACTCAGAAACAGGTCAATAACATTGGTTCATGTTTTCCTATAATGGTGTGAAAAGGTGGGAATGAATGAGTGTTGACCTAACCCCAATAACTAGGTAAATGTTGGTCAAAAGTGGGACTTTGGCCGAGTGGCCAGTCCAAGTAAATTTATTTACATATGTTCTATTATTTTGATAACGCGGCGCGATGCCAGTCCCAGTTGACTGTGTTACCGGAGGACTGGGTGTATAACGTCAGACCCCCGCCCCAATTGATTCGTTATATCAAGGTTTTACTGTATATATATATATATATATATATATATATATATATATATATATATATATATATATATATATATATATATATATATATATATATATAATATGTACACACCATAGTACTTGGGTCTGGTATTACTCATAGAATATACACACATATACTTAACACTATGTACATATGGATTTTTCAAGAACTAAATCACGCAGACACATACACACACACACACACACACACACACCTGGAATGAATTAAGAGGAGATATTGTAAACGCCACTAGTGTACACAGCTTTAAAGCCAAGTTGGATAAAGTAAGATATAAAGACGGGACAATATGAGATTACTCCCCTCCCGTAAACCACAACTAGGTAAACACACACATACACACACACACACACACACACACACACACATGAGAATGAAAGCAAAACCATTTCAGAGAAAGAAAGAAAATTATAAACTAGATAAGAATGAATATGTAAGGGTAAGAAGAGAAGAAAAGAGATATGAAAAAATATGTATTTAACAAATACGAGGAAGAACCAAAGTTGTTTTATATATTTATTAATGGAAGAACAAAACAAGAAAAATTATAAGAACCCAAAAGAAATGAGTGAAGTACTAAATAGGAATTTTGAGAAAGTATTTACAACTAAATCTTACTTTAAAAAGCCACAAGGACAAGTGAGATGTTGGAAATCAGGATAAATATAGAAGAGATAAATATAGAAAAGATAGAAGAATTGATGAAGGAATTGAAGGAAAGTAAAGCTATAGGACCAGATGAAGTAACAGGATACATCTTGAAGGAGTGTAGACAAGAAATGGCTGAACCAATTCATGATATACAGAATTTCCCGCCATACAAGATGCACTTTTTCCCCAAAACATCTCCAAAACTCACTCAGCGTGTTATCCGCCGATGGTAAGGCGTTTGTAAGCCTTGGGGTGGAGGTTACTGGTTCTAGACTGACACCTAAACACCCTTGTTTCAAACACTAGTTTACTATTTTATTTATAAAGTTCGTTGCATGTTTTGCTTATGGTAAATAAGGTAATTCAGCTATAGATTATCCAGTGGGCTATAATGTTGGATCAAAATTCTACTGAATCTTAGGGAAAATGTGAGTTTAACCTTATAGATACCGGTATTCATAAGGTTAGTTGTATGTTTGGCTTCAATAGTTCACGAGAATACTCATTAGCCTACAATCTTTGGACTAAACACTACTGAAGGGAAGGTTATGAAGCCAAGGAAAAAATATTTTCCTGAATATTCCTTGCCAAATTAAGGGTGCGTCTTACATAGCAGGAAATATAGCAATTGAATGTTCTATTAAAACAGGAAAAGTCCCTAAAGAATGGAAAAGAGCTGATATAATGCCTATTTACAAGAATGGAAACAAAGAAGAACCACTTAATTATAGACCAGTGTCATTGACCAGTATAGTCTGTAAGATATGTGAGAAGGTCATCAAGAAACAATGGACTGAATACTTAGAAAAAGGAATACTAACAGATAGATAATTTGGATTCAGAATGGGAAGGTCATGTGTCACCAACTTATTAAAATTTTTACTCAGAGTCATAAGATACAAGACAAGAAAAACCAAGGATCTGTATAGGATCCTTGAGAAAGACGGATGGGCAGATTGCATATATTTAGACTTGAAAAGGTATTTGATAAGGTTCTGCACAGGAGATTACTATGGAAGTTGGAACACATAGGAACATGCAAAACTAATATGATGCTCTTTTAGGAAAAAATATGTCTTGATACTGAAAATAATACAGAGAATAACAACTATAATCATGTTAGATTTGGAAGACACAGCACATGAGTAAAGATAAAAAAGAAAAGCAACTGACAACACTAAAAGAAAGAGAAAGAGGAGACTTAACTATAAGATATAAATTGATCAACAACCTGGAGGAAACAGATAGAAAAGACCTAATACTGAGAAGAAAAGGAGAGGCTAGAAATTTGAAGGGACACAAAAAAATATTGCTAAAAGGAATTTGTTTGAATGATAAAAAAAAGTAGTTTTTCCCAAAAGAAGTATAGATACTTGGAATGGACTGAAGGAAGAAGTGATGATGGCAAACAATGTACATCAACTGAAGGAAAAACTTGAAAAATATAGATACGGAGACAGGACCACATGAGTGTAGCTCAGGCCCTGCATATGTATACTACAAGTAGGTAAAAACACACACACACACACACACACACACACACACACACACACACACACACACACACACACACACACACACGCACACACACACACACACACGCACACACACACACACACACAACACACAACACACAACACACAACACACACACACACACACACACGCACACACACACACTTACCCTTGACAGCAGAACTTTGTCGTCTGGATCCCTAATCTCAACATGCATCCCGAGTCCTGGTGAGGATGGCATGAACCCACCTGTCCTTGGGTCATATAACTGCAGCTTGTAGTTACCTGTTGAAATAGTAGTAGTAATGGTGGTAGTAACAGTAGAAGTAGTGGTAATAGTAGTACAGATTCACAATCTTTTATACAAAATTCCGAAAACCGAACATTTTTTTCTAGGATGTCGTCTGGACATCAAAGCTTGGCACAAACTTTAGCCTACAACAATGTTTGATGAATATGAGGCTGCAGATGAAGACTTTGATGGATTCCGTGTCACTAACGAGAGGAAGATGATATCAAACATCATTGCTTAGGCTAAAAGTGTTGCAACAGAAATTGTAAATACTTTAGTCAGTTGATATTGAAGAAGTGTTGGATGTTGACAATGACGTACCTGTTGTGTATTCCTTGAGTGATGGAGAAATTGCTGAAATGGTGTTAGTTGATAATAAGCATGAGGATACTAGTGATGAGGTTGATGACATTGTGAACATAGGTGAAAAAATGGCCATAGATGATATAGTAAAACTGTGTGATCAGCCACATGCTCCTCTCAGGTAACTCATTTCCACACCACACACTCTTGACTACTGTGAACTATTCCATGTCCAAGTCTGTGATCCCTATGTCAGTGTTGGCAGGATAATACTGTTCCCTAACCCTCTCTTTACTTCCATGGACACATTCCTTCCTCTCATAATTCTTGCCAGTGTCTATGAACACACTTGCCTTTCACAGCCTTTACTCTTATTTCTCCTTCCATCTCCAATTGAAAGTGTGAGTTGGGAGATGGTAAATGGCAGTGCTGGTGAGAGAGGGATATTTGTGTCAGAACTGTACAAAACATATCAAAATCTAAAAGACAAGAATGTTGTCTAACTGCACCTTAATTATGGTGTTATTGTATAAATGAACACAATCTTCAAACACCACTGACTTTGATGATGCATAACACACATATTTGAGTTAGTTGACGGTGGGGAAGGGAAGCCCAGTGTGCAGTGTGTAGTGTGCAGGGGAGGGAAGCGAATCAAGTGTGTCTGTTTGTATTGGGGTGTTGTCGTAATAAATGATTGTGTATTTGTTTTGTGAACGAGTCGATTGTGCAGCTATATATAATATGCTGAGGGAGACTATTTCAGTCCTGTATTGTGTGTGGGAAGTATGAGTGTTTGTATGTGTGTGTTAGTGTGATATGCTTGGTTGTGTGTGTTGCGAATACATTGATTGTTTGTGTTGTGTAGATATGTATGTGGGTCGATGTTAATGTGATTTTGTATTTAAGTGCAAGTGTGTGTGCTTGTCTGCAGATGTGTGTTTATTTGTTGTTTTAAGTGTATTGTGATGCCAACTGTTGGAGTGTAATTGTTTGTTATAAATTTAGCCGCCCCAAAGAAAACATCAGTAAAACAATGATTTGGGGGTAAATTTCCAGTGTTGCATCCATCTGAGCCCCGCCATGTTGTTGTGTAGCTTGGTTCAAACTTTCCAATGGCACTACTCTTATTTTTCCTAATCTAACCTAACTAAGCTTAACCTAATCTAATCTAACCAAACAGGTAGTTCCAATCCCCTTGATTCCCCAGTTAAATAGTGACTAAAATTAATACCTCAGGAATTATTTCAAATGGTAAATCAATACAATAGTGCCTTATATGAGCAGAAGGCACTTCACATAACACATCAGTGTCCTTTGTAGTGAGACGGGTGAAACACTGCAATAATACTGATTTTTGTCCCAAACGTGAAAAGATAAGTAACATAAATGCACTAAATAATAATTTCAATTGGTGTGAGAGATGCATTCAGTTTGATGGCTTATGTGAGTAAGAGTGTGACAACATGTGGCTTTATAAGGGATGCCGCATGAGAGCCACCCTCCCAAAACAAACTTATTACTTGTTACTTGTGTTTCTTGTTTATCTGGTCCCACTTCCGCTTAAGTGCTCTGCAGGACCCACATATTTTAATTAATTAATTTTTCAATATTTGATCACACCTTATATGCCATGTTAATTATCAATGTTTCCATGTCGTAGCAGTCAGAAAGCAGAAAAGTTTTAAGTTCTTTCTTGAATTTGGAGAGCTTGTTAGCTTTTCTTATGTTAATAGGGAGTTTGTTGTACAGTCTTGGGGCGGCAGAACTGAAAGCGCGTAATCCAATATTTGAAGAATACTGTGCATGGTTCATGAAGTGTGAATTCAGAAGTGGCTCGACGAGTGTTAATGCCTTCACCTGGCTACATTTCATGTAATAATTCCCTCAAATATGGTGGACGGCTGGTGATCAAAGCTTGGTGTGTCAAAACACATAACTTGAATACTATCCTGGCTTTTATTGGCAACCAGTGGAGCTCAATCAGAACAGGAGTTATTCTGTCTCGTGGTGGATTTCTTTTAATTAGTCTCGCTGCTCTATTTAAAATCATCTGTAATTTCCTTAATTGTTGCTTTGGCAGGTTATAGTATATTGAGTTGCAATAATCCACTCTTGATATAATATTGTTAATCACCAATTTCTTGACAGACTCTTCATTCAGGTATTTCTTGATAAAAGCAATATTTCTAAGATGATATCCAGCAATCCTCACAACATTATTTATCTGACATTTCAATGTCAAAGTGGAATTCAGCAACACTCCCAAGTCACAAACACTTTCAACAATATTAACTTCACTGCCACTTATAGTCATGCTAACATCACCAAGATTACTTGAATTGACTTTCTTTCCTACAAGCATGAATTCAGTTTTATCATCATCTAATTTCAATTGCTTATAACGCATCCAATTCTTAACTGAATTAATAACACTATTGATCTTAGCACTAGTATTTTCAATTTCAGTGATGGAAAAGTAGAACTGGGTGTCATCAGCAAATAACTTAAATCTTACACCTTGTTGTTGTAGTATCCTGGACAAACCAATCGTGTATATACAGAAAAAAATAGGCCCCAGTACACTTCCTTGTGGAACTCCTCTAGTCAGAGCTTCATGTGATGAAAAACAATTTCCAATTTGCACACAATAACTTCTGTTTTGCATATAGCTCTTGAGATATTTCAAAACATTATCAACCACTCCAATATTCCTTAAATCTTGTACAAGCAATTCATGGACAACCGTATCAAATGCTGCACTAAGATCTAAAAGGATTAATATGGCACATTTATCACCATCCATCATTTCTAGTAAATCATTGACAACGGAACAGATGGTAGTTTCAGTAGAAAATATTGGCCTATAGGCAGACTGACTTTCAGGCAAGACATTGACCTTCTCCAAGTGTTCCAGCAACTGCTCAATAATTACATACTCTAATAATTTAGACAAAAAAGGCAAATTAGGTACTGGTCTATAAAAACTTACATTTTGATAATCAAGTTATCCCTTCAAGAGTGGTTTTACAATAGCTCGTTTTTCAGAATCTGGAAATTTACATGAGGAAATACTAGTATTGACAATTCTTAGCACCATATCCATGAAACTAGAAAAGTTATTTGCATCTATGATGTCCAGTACAAGCATTGGGTCACCAGCACAATATGTTTTCTTAAAAACTCGAGCAAGATCATCCTTCGTAATACTCTTAAAACCCTGCAATCTACATCAATATTAGCATCGACAGGCATAAAAGGCATATTCACAAATCCAGATACAATATTCATAATCTTACTCTGCTAAATCATTATCACAGAATCCATCTGGAAGGTTTTTTCTCAAAATAGTACCAGTGAGACTTTTGAAAAGTTGGTTTTATTATAGGTTATGCCATTAAACAGTAGATGGTTATGGCCACCCTCAGCTTGGTCCTTACTATTTACAACATTTTCAATGATCACACTACCTGTCGGAAATGAATAATAACACTACAATACGTCCGGGAACGTGCTGCATCTGTCGAGTTTTTTCTAAGTCCAGGGAGTTCCATGACACTTGAACATAAACAAACACTGACTATCAATTGTTTATAGCATGGGTTTGTGGGTACTTGCTGGAGAGGATTCTTATTGTGTCTATATTTCCTCTGTCCAATGATGTGCCGCCACCAGTTAACAGCACCAGCTGCGCCAATGAGAACTTGCTATATGTAATAGTAGGCGGGGCACAGGTAGGAAGACAGGTCAGGAGACATTTCTGTGCTCAATTCTGTCATGGCTACTATTGAGATAACTTGTCAAGGTTGCGAATTAGATTATTAGGAAGTTATCGCAAAATTTCATTCGAAAAACGATGTGTTACGAGTTTCTGAGGGAACACGGCGTCCTACCAGCAGCTGTTCAGTGTCCCTACTGTGTGGCTCCTTGGAGGAATAATAGAGGAGTAGAGGATGACCCACAGCCAGGAACTTCATGCTCTCGTTAAGGTATTGTGAGTTATGAAATTATACTTGGCAAATTTGCAATTCAACCAATAATTAGGTTAGGTTACAACAGTGTTAGCGAGGGAGGATCCAGGTTAGGATAGAATAGGTTAGGTTAGGTTACAACAGTGTCAGCGGGGGGGGCTCCAGGTTAGGTTAGGTTGCAACAGTGTCAGCGGGGGGGAGTGGGGGGGGTCCAGGTTAGGATAGGATAGGTTAGGTTAGATTAGATTACAACAGGGTCAGCAAGGGTGTCCAGGTTAGGATAGGATAGGATAGGTTAGGTTAGGTTAGGTTACAAGTGTCAGTGGGGGGAGACCAGGTTAGGTTAGGATAGGTTAGATTAGGTTACAACAGTGTCAGTGGGGGGGGTCCAGGTTAGGATAGGTTAGGTTACAGCAGTGTCAGCGGGGGGATCCATGGGGGGCACAGCTCCCCCGGTTAGGATAGGTTAGGGTAAATTAGATTAGATCTGGGGAAATTTCTCTAGATTTTTCAAAGGCCATATATCCCTCATATATGCATCCCCCCAAAAAAAAACCCCGATTCCCCACAGTTCCCCAAGCTTGTTGGGGGGCTTTTGGGGGTGTGGGTAGAGATAGGGAATATTGGCTTAAACTATAAATTTACCGAAAAGTTGATATAATTTGCTCATCTGAGGAAAACCTTAAGAACAACTCCAAATCGATTGTTAATAGTATGTACTTTCGAGAAGCATAGATAGAGTACATAAGTGTCTGTGAAGGTTTTAATGATCGCTCGTTGATATTAAGCTCACAATACAATGTTAGGTTATGTTATGTTATGTTATGGGGTCTAAGTTAGGTTTGGTTACGTTGGAATAGTGTCCTGGGGATGTCCGGGGGGGAGCAGCCCCCCCAGCTAGGTTATGCTAGGTTAGGTCAGGTTATGCTAGATTAGGTTAGGTTAGGTTAAGTTTTTATGATGTGATTTTGTTGATTTCCGGCGCATACTTTCCCTAAATATGGCCGATTTTGTCCTCAGACTATTTTTTTCGGATCACCGTATCTCGTCTATTATGGCCTCCCCCACCCAAAAACCCCGCTTTCCCGACATGTCCCCAAGCTTGTTGGGGAGAGGGGGGCTGCGCCTCCCATGGACCCCTCCCCAGGACACTATTCCAACGTAACCAAACCTAACCTAGATCCCCTAACATAATATAATATAATATTGTATTGTGAGCTTAATATCAACCATCATAAGTGTAAAAGCAACACTTAGATGTACTACCAAATCTAACTAAACCAAACCTAACCAAACCAAACCAAACCAAACCAAATCTAACCAAACTAACCTAACCTAACAGGTTAGCATAGAATAATGAGATCTAACCGATGAGAATTACCGCTGTGAGACGGGCAAATAACTGAACATATACCCTCGAAAGTACATAATATTCACAATCGATTTGGAGTTGTATTTCTTAAGAATTATCATATCTGATCCTGCCTCATAAATCTTTGTATGTTAATAATTTTTTTATATTATTACATAAGTCATTATAGCGATTTCTTACATTTTTGTAATCTTCCCAGGCCACAAGACTTTTCATTTCGCCATTTACGCTCCTTGCGTCGTTTCTCTCTTTTCAATGTTAAGCTTTCACCATTAAACCACGGAAAACTATCCAAACAACAGATGACGAGGCAACAGACAACAGACTTATCACCTATGTCAATATTTAGGCGATCCGCGAAGAGATGCTATTAGTAAGATTCACCCTAACCTTAACCTAACCATAATATAACTTTAACCTACAGTGCCACATCAACCTACAATGCCACACGCAGGACCTCAACCTCCATGCACTTTAATACTGATGCCAAGACGTGACTCCAAAACACAATGTAATCTTCATCATCTTCCACCTAAGTGTATCTCCGTCTCACCTGTCACCATGGTCTCGTCAGGTATTTCTTCTATGAAACATTTCCTCTCCGTCTCTCCGATGTGGAAGTAGAGTGTCTCCGCCAGGCCACACAGGGCCAGCACACCCACCAACAGGCAGGACACAGTTGTGGTGACACGGGAGCCTGCCATCAACACGGTGTACACGGTGTAGACTATGAATAACAACAAAACAAACTGAAGTTACTGGTGATGTCACTGATGTGTCGTTCGTGAATGAGTCGGCTTCCGTGTCTTCCAGATGAACGATAAGAGCCGCATCTCGTTTTTCAGAGCCGTTTGAAAGCCGAAAAGGAACTACTATAGGTTTTCTTTTAGAAATCCGAGAGCGATCTTTGAGGAAGATGGTCGAATTGGCAGAATAAGATGTATCCTATTCAGCGTTCCCACTACTAGTGTACCGAGGGTCAGTGTTACCACCACTGTACCGTAGGTAAATGTTACTTTCTATGCTGCCACCACGACACCACTTGGGCATCGACACTGTCTTCACTACCACGCCTATCACTATTACTACTATTAGGGCCTTTCCCTGGGGCCGAGGAGAGAGAAAAGAAAAGAATAAAATGGATAAATGAGCAGACTTTAATTAATAGTAAAATAAGAAATGTACTTGCGATATCCGTGGTGGTGCTCTTACAAACAACGTATCTTACGACACACGACACTTTACACTGTACAAAAATAAACAAACATCTAGATACAAATGAAAATATTACTAGCTAAAATCCTACCTACGTTACGTGAGGGGAACTGATGGAAACTAGCCAAAACACACACACGGCAATAATGTTTGCGTGTCACCATCCTTGTCCTGTCGTCCACAGCTTACAGGCCAGATTACCCAGGCAGTCTTCGGCACTCCGTCAGAAGCCTGACGGTAGAAGACAGTCCATTGCTGGTCCTCTCGGGAGCTATAGCCGAGAGGACAGTTTTATATTAGCCATTAATATTAACACGATGGTTTTTTTCAAGTGTTTGGCAAATCCCTAGGACCACAAGTGTCTTACCTGACTGGAGCGGAGTCTAGGAACACTATTGACTGACCTCTTTTTTTTTTTTTTTTTTTTTTTTTTTTTTTTTTTTTTTTTTTTTTCTTTCATCAGCCATGGCATAGGCTATTAGGCCATATAAATTTAAGTTTTACTTATTTTATTCATTTATTTATTTTATTTTATTTTATTTTATTTTATTTTTATTTTTATTTTTTATTTTATTTATTTATTTTATTTATTTATTTATTTTTTATTTACTTATTAAATTTTATTCCCTTTAATTTATTTAATTATATATATTTTTTTATTAATTTTATATTTTCATACATAGAAATACATTCATACAATTTCAGACACGCATCATGCACACACATTCATACTTGGGAGCCTGAACCTAAGGCAAAAACTAAAGTCATTAGTTAGGGTAGGTGAGGGACAAAAATAGTACATACATACAATGGGGGAGGATACGTACGAATACGTATTTACAATAAACATGGGGAATAATTGACATTCACGCCAGACATATAATACATACTCTCATTCATATCAAAACATATATATATATTAAGGGAAGGTGCAGTATATACAAAGTGTCAATAATAAAAAAGAAAAACATTGGAATATACAAGTAAATCATAACTCTTTGATTAAGTTGGTCTCGGCCAGGAAAATCATCAGGTTATCGACCACATCCGGATGCTGGTCACCCAGAAGGGTGGTCTGCGTCATCGGAAGGCGGCTGGCCTCACAGAAGGCTGCGAGGGACCATCGCGCCTCCCGATAACGCACACAGTGAAGCAGGATGTGGTCGATAGAGAGGGTAATATGACAGGTGATGCATTGGGGTGGGAAGGCGTGGGCGATGTAGGGGAGCATGTGGGTGGGTAGGGTGCAGCCCATTCTGAGGCGTGCGAGGACCACCTCCTGACGCCTTGTGGGGCGGTTGGAGGAAACCCACTCGCCTAGGATGGGTTTTACTGTTGTAAGATTGAGGTTGTCCCAATGACTTTGCCACAGGAGGTAAACTGATGATTTTGCAGCCAAGAGACATGACTGCAGATCGCGACGGAGGTTCCACGCTCCCTCGAACTCTGCAACGGACCTAGCCAGCATGTCAGCCTGCTCATTCCCGTAAATACGCGAATGACCAGGCACCCAAAACAAAGAGAAAGACTTACGGTGTGAATTTAGCTTATTAATGATGTTGCCTTGGATTTCATTGGCATCCGTGCGCCCTGACTCTATCGCCTGAAGGGCTGACATAGAGTCCGTGAAAATGACAATTACGTTATGATTTGAATTTAGTGCATAATCTATGGCTTTATCAATTGTAAACAGTTCTGAGGAAAAAACCGATGTATGGGAAGGTAGACGGAATCTGAGGGCACATTCACGCGACCAAACACTAGAACCCACACATTCACTCAACTTGGAGCCGTCAGTGTACAGGTGGAGCGAGGGAGAGAGGCTAGCGACGAGAGCCCGGAAGTGATATCCTATCTCCACTTCGGTCATGGCAGGCTTGTGCTTGGGTAGCCATTTTGTAATGGTGGTGGCTTTGGGCTCCCAAGGGGATTTAGTTGGTAGCACCATCTGGTCAACACCGTCAAGGTCCACCTCACACCTCTGGCATAAAGTGTGAATGCGGACCGCTAGTGGACGGTGTCGACCAGCGTGGAGATAGTGGTGCTGTTGAATCAAGTTAGCTGCCATGATACCGAGTGGAGTCTTCCGGGCCGTTGACAGGCCGTATGCCAGTAATAGGCCGTCCCGTCGCACACTTAGTGGTGGTATATTGGCCTCAACCTCCAAACGCTCCACGCGTGTACACCGTAGGGCTCCAAGGCACATTCGCAGACATGCATTCTGAAATACATCCAGCCTCCTCAGTGTTGCGTCCGACGCAGACCCATACACCGGTGAGCCATAGTCTAAGTGAGAACGAATTAAGGACTTGTACACCATTAATAAAGATTTTCTGTCTGCTCCCCAAGAAGTACCTGATAGGTATTTTAGGACATTGACTTTTTTATGGCAACGAATTAGTAAATTATTTATGTGTGTTTTCCAATTGAGTCTGCTGTCAAAATGCAGACCCAAGAACGGTAGGGTTGCATGGATGGGAGACTGTAGTGAGAGAGAGAGGAGGGGGCAGGGCTGGATGGATGGGGGAGTGGGGTGAGGGAGATAAGAATGTGCAGGGCTCCATGAAAAGGGGAATGGGTCAAGGGAGAGAAAAAGGGGCAGGGCTGGATGGATGGGGGAGTGGGGTGCGGGAGAGAGGAGAGGACAGGGCTGGATGGATGCGGGAGTGGGATGAGGGAGAGAGAAAGGGGCGGGTCTGGATGGATGGGGGAGTGGGGTGAGGGAGAGAGAAAAGGGCGGGGCTGGATGGATGGGGGAGTGGGGTGAGGGAGAGAAGAGTGGACAGGGTTGGATGGATGGGGGAGTAAGGTGAAGGAGGGAGGTGGGAGCAGGGATGGATTAACGGGAGAGTGGGATGAGGGAAATAGGTGGTGGCAGTTTTGGTTTTATTTTAGAGGTGAGGGAAAGAGGAGGGGGCAAAGATGGATTGATGGGGGAGTGATGGGAGGGAGAGAAGAGGGTCAGGGCTGGATTGACTGGAGAGTGAGGTGAGGGAGAGAAAAAGGAGGAGGACTGGATCGATGGGGTAGGGGTGAGTAAGGAGGGGGCAGGGCTGGATGGTAGGGGTGTGGGATGAGGAAGAGAGGAGGAGGCAAGGCTGGATGGATGGGGGAGTGGGTTGAGGGGGAAAAAAGGGGCAGGGCTCGATTGATGGGGTAGTGGGGTAAGGGAGATAAGAAGGGGAAGGCCTGTCAGGATGTGGGAGTGGGTCGAGGGAGAGAAGAAGGTGCAGGGCTGGATGGATGCGGAAATGGAGAGGGCAGGGCTTAATGGATGCGGGCGTAGGGTGAGGGAGAGAGGACGAGGCAGGGCTGGATGGATGGGGGAGTAGGCTGAAGGAGGGAGGAGGTGACAGGGATGGATTAATTGGAGAGTAGGATTTGGGAAAGAGGTGGAGACAGAGTTGGATTTATTCTTGAGTGAGGTGAGAGAAAGAGGAGGGGGCAAAGATGGATGGATTGGGGAGTGGGGGAAGGGAGAATAGACGGGGGGCTGAATGGATTGGGAATTGGGATGAGGAAGAGAACAGGGTGCAGGGCTGGATGAATGGGGGAGTGGGGTGAGGGAGAGAAGAGCTAGCAAGGATGGATTGATGGGGAAGTTGGAGGAGGGAGAGAGGACAGGGACAGGGCTGGATGGATGGGATAGGTGGTTGAGGGAGAGATGAGTGTGCAGCACTGGATGGATGGTAGAGTGGGGTGAGGGAGAGAGGAGGGGACAGGGCTAGATGCATGGGATCGGGTGAGGGAGAGAGGAGAGGGCAGGGCTGGATGGGTGGGGGAGCGGGATGAAGGAGAAAGGAGTAGGCTGGTCTGGATGTATGGGAGAATGGGATGAGGGAGAGAGGAGAGGGCATGGCTGGATGGATGCGGGAGTGGGATGAGGGAGAGAGGAGGTGTCGGGCCTGGATGGATGGGGGAGAGGGGTGAAGAATAGAGAAGAGGGCGGGGCTGGTTGGATGGGGGAGTGGGGTGAGTGAGACAGGAGGGGGCAGGGCAAGATGGATGGGGGAGTGGTATAAGGGAGAGGGGAGAGGGCGAGGCTGGATTTATGGGGTAGTGGGACGAAGGAGAGAAGTGGGCGAGGCTGGATGGATGCGGGAGTGGGATGAGGGAGAGAGGAGGGGAAAGGTCTGGATGGATGCAGGAGTGGGATGAGGGAGAGAGGAGGTGGTGGGGCTGGATGGATGGTGGAAAGGGATGAGGGAGAGAGGATGGGGCAGGGCTGGATGGATGAGGGAGTGGGATTACGTAGAAAGGAGGGTGCGGGGCTGAAATGTTCGGGGAGTGGAGTGAGGGAGAGAGGAGGGGGTGGGGCTGGATGGATGCGGTAAGGGATGATGGAAAAACGAGGGAGCGGGGCTGGATGGATGGAGGAGTGGGGTGAGGAAGAGAAGAGGGAGCAAGGCTAGATGGATGGGGGAGTGGCGTGAGGGTGAGAGAAAGGGGTTAGTCTGGATGGATGCGGGAATGGGATGAGGGAAAGAGAAAGGTGCAGGGCTGGATGGAGAGGGGAGTGGGATGAGGGAGAGAGGAGTGGGCTGGGCTGGATGGATGGGAGAATGGGATGAGGGAGAGAGGAGGGGGGCAAGGCTGGATGGATGCGGGAGTGGGATGAGGGAGAGAGGAGGTGTCGGACCTGGATGGATGGGGGAGAAGAGTGAGGAATAGAGAAGGGGGCGGGGCTGGTTGGATGGGGGAGTGGGGTGAGGGAGATAGGAGGGGGCAGGGCTAGATGGATGGGGAAGTGGTATGAGGGAGAGGGGAGAGGGCGAGGCTGGATTGATGGGGGAGTGGGATGAAGGAGAGAAGTGGGCGAGGCTGGATGGACGAGGGAGTGGGATAAGGGAGAGAGGAGAGGAAAGGTATGGATTGATGCAGAAGTTTGCTTGACGGTGAGAGGAGGGGGTGGGGCTAGGTGGATGGTGGAATGGGATGAGGGAGAGAGGAGGGTGCAGGGCTGGATGGATGGGGGAGTGGGATTAGGTAGAGAGGAGGGAGCGGGGCTGAATTGTTCGGGGAGTGGGGTGAGGGAGAGAGGAGGAGGCGGGGCTGGATGGATGCGGTAAGGGATGATGGAAAGACGAGGGAGCGGGGCTGGATGGATGGAGGATTCGGGTGAGGGATAGAGGAGGGAGCAAGGCTGAATGGTGCTGGAGTGGGATGAGGGAGAGATGAGGAGGCAGGGCTGGATGGATGAAGGAGTGGGATTAGAGAGAGAGGAGGGGGCATGGATGGATGGATGTGGGAGTGGGATGAAAGAGAGAGGAAGGGGCAGGGCTGCTTGGATGGCGGAGTGGGATGAAGGAGAAAGGATGGGGCAGGGCTGGATGGATGGGGGAGTGGGATGAGGGAGAGAGAAGGAGGCAGGGCTGGATGGTTGGGGGAGTGAGATGAGGGAGAGAGGAGGGGGCAGGGCTGGATGGATGCGGGATTGGGAGGAGGGACAGAGGAGTGGGTGGGGTTGGATAGACGGCGGAGTAGAATGAGGGCGGGAGGAGAGAGCGTTGCTGGATAGATGCGGGTGTGGGATGAGGAAGAGAGAAGGATGGATGCGGGAGTGGGATAAGGGAGAGAGAAGGGGGTAGGGCTGGATGGATGGGGGAGTGGGATGAGGGAGAGATGATGTTGCGGGGCTTGATAGATGGGGAAGTGGGATGGGAGAGAGAGGAGGGGGCGGGGCTAGATGGAAGCGGGAGTGGGATCACAGAGAGAGGAGGGTGCAGGGCTGGATGGATGGGGGAGTGGGATGAGGGAGAGAGAACGGGGCGGGGCTGGATGGATGCCAGAGTGGGGTAAGGGAGAGGTAAGGGGTTGGGCTGGATGGAGGTGGGAGTGGGATGATGGAGAGAGGAGGGGGCAGGGCTGGAAGGATGTGGGAGTGTGATGAGGGTCAGAGAGAAGGGGGCGGTGCTGGATGGATGTGGGAGTGGGATGAGGGAGAGAGGAGGGGGCAGGGTTGGATGGATGGGGAAATGGGATGAGGGAGAGAGGAGGGGGCAGGGCTGGATGGATGGGTGAATGGGATGAATGAGAGAGGAGGAGGCAGGGTTCCATGGATGCGGGAGTAAGATGAGGGAGAGAGAAGGGGGCGGGACCGGATAGAAGCTGGAGTGGGATGAGGGAGAAAAGAGGGGGCGGTACTGGATGGATGCGGTAGACGGATGAAGGAGAAAGAAGGGGGCGGGGCTGGATGGATGGAGGAGTGGGGTGAGGGGGAAAGGAAGGGATGAGGTTAGATGGATGGAGGAGTGGGTCGTGGGAAAGAGGAGGGGGCAGGGCTGGATGGAATGGGGGAGTGGGGTGAGGGAAAGAGGAGCGAGCAGGGCTGGATGGATGCGGGAGTGGGATGAGAGCGAGAGAGGAGGGGGCAGGGCTGGATGGATGGGGGTGTTGGATGAGGAAGAGAGGAGGAGGTAGGGCTGGAAGGATGCGGGAGTGGGATGAGGGACAGAGAAAAGGGGGCTCTGCTGGATGGATGCGGGAGTGGG
This sequence comes from Cancer borealis, assembly GCA_036785275.1. NCBI lineage: Eukaryota > Metazoa > Arthropoda > Malacostraca > Decapoda > Cancridae > Cancer > Cancer borealis. Next base: position 17,758 of record JAXIVD010002593.1, read on the forward strand.
ATGAGGGAGAGAGGAGAGGGCAGGGCTTGATGGATGGTGGAGTGAGATGAGGGAAAGAGGAGGGGGCAGAGCTGGATGGATGGGGGAGTGGGATGAGGGAGAGAGGAGGGGGCAGGGCTTGATGGATGGGGGAGTGAGATGAGGGAGAGAGGGGGGGGCAGAGCTGGATGGATGGGGGTGTGGGATGAGGGAGAGAGGAGGGGGCAAGGCTGGATGGATGCGGGAGTGGGATGAGGGAGACAGGAGGGGGCAATGCATGATGGATGGGGAAGTGGGATGAGGGGGAGAGGAGGGAGCGCGGCTGGATGGATGCGGGAGTAGGATGAGTGAGAGAGGAGGGGAAGTACTGGATGGATGCGATACTGGGATAAGGGAGAGAGAAGGAGGCTGGGCTGGATTAATCTAGGAGTGGGGTAAGGGAGAAAGGAGGGGATGAGGTTAGATGGAGGGAGGAGTGGGGTGAGGGAAAGAGGAGGGAGCAGAGCTGGATGGATGCGGGTGTAGGATAAAGGAGAGAGGAGGGGGCGGTGCTTGATGAATGGGGTAGTGGGATGAGGGAGAGAGGAGGGGGCGGTGCTGGATGGATAGGGGAGTGGGATAAGGAAGAGAGGAAGGGACAGGGCTGGATGTATGGGGGAGTAGGATGAGGGAGAGAAGAGGGGGCAGGGCTGGATCGATGGGGGAGTGGGATAAGGAAGAGAGGAGGGGGCAGGGCTGGATGGATGGGGGAGTAGGATGAGGGAGAGAAGAGGGGGTAGGGCTGGATCGATGGGGGAGTGGGATAAGGAAGAGAGGAGGGGGCAGGGCTGGATGGATGGGGGAGTAGGATGAGGGAGAGACGAGGGGGCAGGGCTGGATGGATGGGGGAGTGGGATAAGGAAGATAGGAGGGGGCAGGGCTGGATGGATGGGGGAGTAGGATGAGGGAGAGAAGAGGGGGCAGGGCTGGATCGATGGGGGAATGGGATAAGGAAGAGAGGAGGGGGCAGGGCTGGATGGATGGGGGAGTAGGATGAGGGAGAGAAGAGGGGGCAGGGCTGGATGGATGGGGGAGTGGGATAAGGAAGAGAGGAGGGGGCAGGGCTGGATGGATGGGGGAGTAGGATGAGGGAGAGAGGAGGGGGCAGGGCTGGATGGATGGGGGAGTAGGATGAGGGAGAGAAGAGGGGGCAGGGCTGGGTGGATGGGAGTGTGGGATGAGGGAGAGAGGAGGGGGCAGGGCTGGATGGATGGGGTAGTAGGATGAGGGAGAGAGGAGGGGGCAGGGCTGGATGGATGGGGGAGTGGGATGAGGGAGAGAGGAGGGGACAGGGCTGGATGGATGGGGGAGTGGGATGAGGGAGAAAGGAGGGGACAGGGCTGGATGGATGGGGGAGTTGGATGAGAGAGAGAGAAGGGGGCGTTGCTGGATGGATGCGGGAATGGGAGGAGGGAGAGAGGAGGGGGCAGGGCTGGATGGATGGGGGAGTCGGATGAAGGAGATAGAAGGGGGCGGTGCTTGATGGATGGGGTAGTGGGATAAGGGAGAGAGGAGGGGGCAGGGCTGGAAGGATGCGGGAGTGGGATGAGGGACAGAGAGAAGTGGGTGGTGCTGGATGGATGTCGGAGTGGGATGAGGGAGAGAGGAGGGAGCAGGGCTGGATGGATGGGGGAGTAGGATGAGGGAGAGAAGAGGGGGCAGGGCTGGATGGATGGGAGAGTGGGATGAGGAAGAGAGGAGGGGCCAGGGCTGGATGGATGGGGTAGTGGGATGAGGGAGAGAGGAGGGGGCAGGGCTGGAAGGATGGGGGAATGGGATGAGGGAGAGAGGAGGGGACAGGGCTGGATGGATGGGGTAGTGGGATGAGGGAGAGAGAAGGGGGCGGTGCTGGATGGATGGGGGAGTTGGAGGAGGGAGAGAGAAGGGGGCGGTGCTGGATGGATGCGGGAATTGGATGAGGGAGAGAGGAGGAGATGCGGCTGGATGGATTGGGAAGTGGGATGAGGGAGAGAGGAGTGGGCGGGGCTGGATGGATGGGGGCGTGGGATGAGGTAGAGAGGAGGGAGCGCGGCTGGATGGAGGCGGGAGTGGGATGAGGGAGAGAGGAAGGGGCGGTACTTGGTGGATGCGATAAAAGCATGAAGGAGAGAGAAGGAGCCTGGAAGGATTGGGGAGTGGGATGTAGGATAGAGGAAGGGGCGGGGCTGGATGGATGCGGGAGTGAGATGAGGGAGAGAGGAGGGGGCAGGGTTGGATTGATGGGGGAGTCGTGTGAGGGAGGGAAGAGGGGGCAGGGCTATATGGATGCGTGAGTGGGGTGAGTGAGAGAGGAGAGGGCAGGGCTGGATGGATTGGGGAATGGGGTAAGGCAGAGAGGAGGGGGCAGGGCCGGATGGATGGGGGAGTGGGATGAGGGAGAAAGGAGGAGGCAGGGTTAGATGGATAGGCGAGTGGGGTGAGGGAGAGTGGAGGGGTTAGGGTTGGATGGATGGGAGACAGGGGTGAGGGAGAGAGGAGGGGGTAGGGTTGCATGGATGGGGGAGTGAGATGAAAGAAAGAGGAGTAGGCGGTGCTTGATTGATGAGGAAGTGGGATGAGGGAGAGAGGAGGGTGTGCGGCGGGATGGATGGGAGAGTGGGATGAGGTAGAGAGGAGGGGACGGGGCTCGATGGATGGGGGAGTGGGATGAGGGAGAAAGCAGATTATGAGGTTGGATGGATGGAGGAGTGGGGTGAGGGAAAGAGGAGGGGACAGGGCTGGATGGATGCGGAAATGGGATGAGGAAGAGAGGAGGGGGCAGGGCTGGAAGGAAGCGGGAGTAGGATGAGGGAGAGAGGAGGGGATAGAACCGGAAGGATGCGGGAGTGAGATGAGGGAGAGAGGAGGAGCAGGGCTAGATGCATGGGATCGGGTGAGGGAGAGAGGAGAGGGCAGGGCTGGATGGATGCGGGAGTGGAATGAGGGAAAGAGAAAGGTGCGAGGCTGGATGGATGCGGGAGTAGGGTGAGGGAGAGAGAAAGGGAGGGGTCTGGATGGATGGGGGATTGGGATGAGGGAGAGCGGATGGGGTGGGGCTGGATGGATACGGGATTGGGATGGATACAGGATGGATGAGGGAGAGAGAAGTGAGCAGGGCAGGATGGATGCTGGAGTGGGGTGAGGGAGAGATGAGGAGACAGGGCTGGATGGATGGAGGATTGGGATGAGGGAGAGCGGATGGGGTGGAGCTGGATGGATACGGGATTGGGAGGAGGGAGAGAGGAGTGGGCGGGGTTCGATGGACGGCGGAGAAGAATGAGGGCGAGAGGAGGGAGCGGGGTTGGATAGATGCGGGTGTGGGATGAGGAAGAGAGAAGGATGGATGCGGGAGTGGGAAGAAGGAGAGAGGAGGGGACGGGGCTGGATGGATGTGGGAGTGGGATGAGGGAGAGAGGAGGGGGTAGGGCTGGATGGATGGGGGAGTCGGGTGAGGGAGAGAGGAGGGGACAGGGCTAGATGTATGCATGAGTGGGATAAGGGAGAGAAAAGAGGGCAGGGCTGGATGGATGGGGGAGTGGTATGAGGGAGAGAGAAGGGGGGAGGACCGGATTGATGGGGAGAGAGGAGGAGGCAGTGTTAGATGGATAGGCGAGTGGGGTGAGGGAGAGAGGAGGGGTCAGGGTTGGATGGATGGGGGAATGGGGTGAGGGAAGGAAAAGTGGGTAGGGCTGGATGAATGGGGGAGCAGGGGGAGGGAGAGAGGAGGGGGCAGGGCTGCATGGATGGGGGAGTGAGATGAGGGAGAGAGAAGGGGGCGGGACTTAATGGATGAGGGAGAGAGGAGGGGGTGGGGCTGGATGGATGCGGGAATGGGATGAGGGAGAGAGGAGGGGGCGGGGCTGGAAGGATGCGGGAGTAGGATGAGGGAGAGAGGAGGGGATAGAACTTGAAGAATGTGGGAGTGAGATCAGGGAGAGAGAAGGGGCAGGGCTAGATGCATGGGATCGGGTGAGGGAGAGAGGAGAGGGCAGAGCTGGATGGATGCGGGAGTGGAATGAGGGAAAGTGAAAGGGGCAAGGATGGATGGATGCCTGAGTGGGATGAGGAAGAGAGAAAGGAAGGGGGCTGGATGGATGGGGGAGTGAGATGAGGGAGAGAGGAGTGGGATGGGCTGGATGGATGGGGGAGTGCGATGAGGGAATGAGGAGTGGGCTGGGCTCGATGGATGGGGGAATGGGATGAGGGAGAAAAGAGAGGGCAGGGCTGCATGGATAGGGGAATGGGATGAGGGATAGAGGAGGGGATAGGGCTGGATGGATGCGGGAGTGGGATGAGGGAGAGAGGAGATGTCGGGCCTGGATGGATGGGGGAGAGGGGTGAGGAATAGAGAAGGGGGCGGGGCTGGTTGGATGGGGGAGTGGGGTGAGGGAGAGATGGGGTGAGTGTGATAGGAGGGGGCAAGGTTAGATGGTTGGGGGAGTGGTATGAGGGAGAGGGGAGAGGGCGGGGCTGGATTGATGGTGAAGTGGGATGAAGGAGATAAGTGGGCGAGGCTGGATGGATTCGGGAATGGGATGAGGGAGAGAGAAGGGAGCGTGGCTGGATGGATGGAGGAATGGGGTGAGGGAGAGAGAGAAGGGGGCAGGGCTGGATGGATGGGGGAGTGGGGTGAGGGAGAGAAGAGAGGCCAGAGAAGAGAAGTTGGATAGATGGGGGAATAGGATGAGGGAGAGAGGAGGGGGCAGGGTTGTATGGATGCGGGGGTAAAATGAGAGAGAGAGAAGGGGGCGGGACCGGATAGATGCTAGAGTGGGATGAGGGATAGAAGAGGGGGCGGTACTGGATGGATGCGGTAGACGGATGAAGTAGAGAGTAGGGGGCGGTGCTGGATGGATGGAGGAGTGGGGTGAGGGAGAAAGGAAGGGATAAGGCTGGATGGATGGGGAAGTGGGGTGAGGGAAAGAGGATGGGGCAGGGCTGGATGGATGCGGGAGTGGGATGAGGGAGAGAGGAGGGGACAGGACTGGATGGATGGGGGAGTGGGATGAGGGAGAGAGGAGGGGCCAGGGCTGGATGGATGAAGGAGTGGGATGAGGGAGAGTGGAGGGGGCAGGGCTGGATGGATGGGGGAGTGGGATGAGGGAGAAAGGAGGCGGCAGGGCTGGATGGATGGGATAGGCGGATGAGGGAGAGAGGTGGCGGTAGGGCTGGATGGATGGGGGAGTGGGATGAGGGAGAGAGGAGGGGGCAGGGCTAAATGGATGGGACAGTGGGATGAGGGAGAGAGGATGGGGCAGGACTTGATGGATGGGGTAGTGGGATGAGGAAGAGAGGAGGCGGCAGGACTGGATGGATGGGATAGGGGGATGAGGGAGAGAGGAGGGGGTAGGGCTGGATGGATGGGGGAGTGGGATGAGGGAGAGAGGAGGGGGCAGGGCTAAATGGATGGGACAGTGGGATGAGGGAGAGAGGAGGGGGCAGGACTGGATGGATGGGGTAGTGGGATGAGGAAGAGAGGAGGCGGCAGGACTGGATGGATGGGATAGGGGGATGAGGGAGAGAGGAGGGGGTAGGGCTGGATGGATGGGGGAGTGGGATGAGGGAGAGAGGAGGGGGCAGGGCTAAATGGATGGGATAGTGGGATGAGGGAGAGAGGAGGGGGCAGGGCTGGATGGATGGGATAGTGGGATGAGGAAGAGAGGAGGGGGCAGGGCTGTATGGATGGGGTAGTGGGTTGAGGGAGAGAGGAGGGGGCAGGGCTGTATGGATGGGGTAGTGGGTTGAGGGAGAGAGGAGGGGGAAGGGCTGTATGGATGGGGTAGTGTGATGATGTTGAGAGGAGGGGGCAGGGCTGGAAAAATGCGGGTATGGAATGAGGAAGAGAGAAGGATGGATGTGGGAGTCGGATGAGGGAGAGAGGAGAGGGCGGGGCTGGATGGATAGGGGAGTGGGATGAGAGAGAGAGAGAGAGGAGGGGGCAGGGCTAGATGGATGCGGAAGTGGGATGAGGGAGAGAGGAGGGGGCAGGGCTGCATGGATGGGGGAGTGGGATGAGAGAGAGAGGAGGGGGCAGGGCTAGAAGGATGCGGGAATGGGATGAGGGAGAGAGGAGGGGCATGGCTACATGGATGGGGGAGTGAGATGAGGGAGAGAGGAGGGGGCGGAGCTTCATGGATGGGGAAATGGGATGAGGGAGAGAGAAAGGGTCTGGGCTGGATGGATGGTGGAGTGGGATGAGGGAGAGAGGATGAGGCAGGGCTGGATGGATCGTGGAGTCGGATGAGGGAGAGAGGAGGGGGCAGGGTTGGATTGAGGGGGGAAGGGGATGAGGGAGAGAGAAGGGGGCGGGACCGGATAGATGCTGGAGTGGGATGAGGGAGAGAAGAGGGGGCGGTACTGGATGGATGCGGTAGACGGATGAGGTAGAGAGAAGGGGGCGGGGCTGGATGGATGGAGGAGTGGGGTGAGGGAGAAAGGAGGGGATGAGGTTGGATGGATGGAGGAGTGGGTCGTGGGAAAGAGGAGGGGGCAGGGCTGGATGGATGGGGGAGTGGGGTGAGGGAAAGAGGAGGGAGCAGGGATGGATGGATGCGGAAGTGGGATGAGGGAGAGAAGAGGGGATGGTACTGGGTGGATTCGGTAGAGGAATGAGGGAGAGAGAAGGGGGCGGGGCTAGATGGATGGAGGAGTGGGGTGAGGGAGAAAAAAGAGGATGAGGTTGGATGGATGGAAGAGTGGAGTGAGGGAAAGAGGAGGGGACAAGGCTGGACGCGGGAATGGGATGAGGGAGAGAGGAGGGGGCAGGGCTGGAAGGATGCGGGAGTAGGATGAGGGAGAGAGGAGGGGACAGAACTGGAAGGATGCGGGAGTGAGATGAGGGAGAGAGGAGGGGCAGGGCTAGATGCATGGGATCGGGTGAGGGAGAGAGGAGAGGGCAGGGCTGGATGGATACGGGAGTAGGGTGAGGGAGAGAGAAAGGGAGGGGGCTGGATTGATGGGGGAGTGAGATGAGCGAGAGAGGAGTGGGCTGGGCTGGATGGATGGGGGAGTGGGATGAGGGAGAGAGGAATGGGCAGGGCTAGATGGTTGGGGGAGTGGTATGAGGGAGAGGGGAGAGGGCGGGGCTGGATTGATGAGGGAGTGGGATGAGGGAGAGAAGTGGGCGAGGCTGAATGGATGCGGGATTGGGATGAGGGAGAGAGGAGGGAGCGTCCCTGGATGGATGGAGGAGTGGGGTGAGGGAGAGAGGAGGGAGCAGGGTTGGTTGGATGGGGGAGTGGGGTGAGGGAGAGAGGAGGGAGAAGGGCAGGATGGATGCTGGAGTGGGATGAGGGAGAGATGAGGAGACAGGGCTGGATGGATGGAGGATTGGGATGAGGGAGAGCGGATGGGGCGGGGCTGGATGGATACGGGATTGGGAGGATGGAAAGAGGTGTAGGCGGGGTTGGATGGACGGCGGAGAAGAATGAAGGCGAGAGGAGGGAGCGGGGTTGGATAGATGCGGGTGTGGGATGAGGAAGAGAGAAGGATGGATGCGGGAGTGGGAAGAGGGAGAGAGGAGGGGACGGGGCTGGATGGATGTGGGAGTGGGATGAAGGAGAGAGGAGGGGATAGGGCTGGATGGATGGGGGAGTGTTATGAGGGAGAGATGAGGGGGCGGGATTGATGGATGGGGAAGTGGGATGGGGGAGAGAGGAAGTGGCGGGGCGAGATGGATGCGGGAGTGGGATGACAGAGAGAGGAGGGTGTAGGGCTGGATGGATGGGGGAGTGGAATGAGGAAGAGAGAACGGGTCGGGGCTGGATGGATGCCGGAGTGGGGTAAGGGAGAGATAAGGGGTTGGGCTGGATGGAGGTGGGAGTGGGATGATGGAGAGAGGTGGGGGCAGGGCTGGAAGGATGCGGGAGTGTGATGAGGGTCAAAGAGAAGGGGGCGGTGCTGGATGGATGTGGGAATGGAATGAGGGAGAGAGGAGGGTGCAGGGTTGTATGGGTGGGGGAATGGAATGAGGGAGAGAGGAGGGAGCAGGGTTGGATGGATGGGGGAATGGGATGAATGAGAGAGAAGGGGGCAGGGTTCCATGGATGCGGAAGTAAGATGAGGGAGAGAGAAGGGGGCGGGACCGGATAGATGCTGGAGTGGGATGAGGGAGAGAGGAGGGGGCGGTACTGGATGGATGCGGTAGACGGATGAAGGAGAGAGAAGGGGGCGGGATTGGATGGATGGAGAAGCGGGGTGAGGGGGAAAGGAAGGGATGAGGTTGGATGGATGGAGGAGTGGGTCGTGGGAAAGAGGAGGGGGCAGGGCTGGATGGATGGGGGAGTGGGGTGAGGGAAAGAGGAGCGAGAAGGGCTGGATGGATGCGGGAGTGGGATGAGAGAGGATGGGGCAGGGTTGTATGGATGGGGGAATGGGATGAGGGAGATATTGATATTTATTTATTGGCCTTTTTTTTGTGTGTTTTTACAATATATTAATATACAATAATTTCTGCAATCAGGCTAGGTCTGTTAAGCAGCAGCTTTTATACAGACCTGATCAGTTTTGAAAAAATATAAACATAAACGCACGCCAATGTTTCACAAACTAAAGACCTTCTAAATATAATCCATTGTAGAATATACATTTTACCCATAAACATATGCATACATTAATATACACACATAATCCAAGAAACCAAATGCAGTATATATATATATATATATATATATATATATATATATATATATATATATATATATATATATATATATATATATATATATATATATATATATATACACAGAAACATACGCCCATTTGTGAACATATAACCAACATAACAAAATCACAAATATAGTATCATCATACATACATTCACATTCATAGACACAATTAATATTAAATACATACACACACATACAAACAAACATAAATGTAATTCTTACATACATACGTACATCCATCCATCTATACATACATACATACATGCATACACACATACGTACAAACACATATATACATTACATTTATACATACATATACCTGCATACACACATGAACATACATACATACATACCTACATACACACATACATACATACGTACATGCATATTTTACATACATACACATACAATATAAGCGTAGACACAAATCAAAGTACTTCATACATACAATGCATATACACATACATATACATACATACATACATACATACATACATACACACCTATACATACATACATATACACATATACACACATATACATATACATACATACACACATATACGTACATATACATACACATCCATATACATACATATATACACATATACACACATATACACATACACATACATATACATATACATAGACATACACATATACATACATACATACATATACATATATACACACATACTTACATACATATACATATACATACACATACACACATACATATACACATACATACACATATATACATAAAACACATACATACACATACATATACATACACACATACATACACACATATACATATACATACATATATACACACAAAATATACGTATATACTACATATGCTTGCAGATGTAACACATACATAGACATAAAAAAAAAAACCATATGTTCATATATACATAAACGTATTCTTACAAACATATGAAAATTACAAATATAGAAACACATGCTCACTCATGCACATACATATGCACATGCATAAATACATACACCTTCACATACTACAGTGCATACATACATACATAATTTACACATACATACATATATAGACTCCTGTACATAGGTATAGGAGTCTATGATACATATAATACAACAAAAACTTACATAATAATGTCCATCTTCATAATTCATAGTTACTAAATATAGAAGCCTTTATTTTAGTTTTGAATAAGTTAACTGAAGTGGTAATAGACTTAATGTCTTGGTGGAGGTTGTTCCAACACCACACGCCCCTCACACTCACACTTCTCTGGGCGTGTACAGTTCTGCATTGAGGTATTTTTAAATCCATGGGCCTTCTTGTGTTGATATTGTGAGAAGGAAACTCAAATGATGTGTTTATAGGGAAAATATACAGGGATTTGTAAACGAAAAGACATGTTTGAAATAAGATTATATCAGGAAGTTTTATAAGTTTGAATTCCCTAAAGAGAGGGTTTGTATGTGCAAATTTTGACTTGAAATACATAACTCGTATAATTTTCTTTTGTGCAATAAATAAATCATCTAAGAGAGTTTTAAAAGCTCCCCCCCAAACAACTGAGCAATATAATAAATGTGGATAAACTGTTGACATATAGACCAATCTAATACATTCTGGAGTTAAACAACTTCTTAACCTGTATAAAACACCTGTGATTTGTGATATTCTTGTACGTAAACTTAATAAGTGTGGTTTCCAAGTCAATTTTTCATCGATAGTAACACCTAAAAATTTTATATGACTAACTCTACTTATCACACAATTATCTATCTTAATGCTTACATTATCTAAGGTAATGTTTTTACCACATGTTACCATGAAAAAGGTTTTGGAAGCGTTTATCGTCAATTTATTGCTTTTCATCCAATTAGATAGCTTAACCAATTCATTATTTAATGTTACCACCATTTCATCAATTTTAGATCCTTGGATGAAAAGTGTTGTATCGTCAGCAAACAACAAAAATTTTACGTTAGAACTAATACGCACCATATCATTTACATAAATCAAGAATAATAATGGTCCCAAAATTGACCCTTGCGGAACCCCATGATGAACTTGTTTAAATGAAGATGAAGTATTATTAAATACTGTGTATTGCTTCCGGAAACCCAAGTAGCTTCTTAAGAAATCATTTGCCTTTCCTCTTATACCATAGTTCTCTAACTTATTTAATAAAATGTCATGTGATACAGTATCAAATGCCTTACTTAAATCACATAGAACGGTTATTTGACATAACTTATTATCTAGTGTATTGAAAATATTTTGCGAAAGTTGGTGTATTGCTAACTCAGTAGAATATTTGGGCCTGAAACCATATTGACATTCTGTTAGTAATGAATATTTTGTAAGGTAATCCTTTAGTCTTGTAGCAAATAGTTTTTCGATGATTTTACTAAAGCTTGAAAGAATGGAGACAGGCCTATAATTACTATGACTCAATTTCTTACTTTTTTTATATATAGGAATAATTTTTGCAATCTGTAATTTTTTTGGAAAACTTCCTTCCTTGAAACATTTATTTACAAAGACTTTTAGGAATGGAGATATTTCTTCACTACATCTCTTAATTACTTTGATATCAATACCATCATCTCCAGGAGAAGTTACTTTAAGGCCTTGAATGACTTCTGAAATTTCTCGTTCCGATGTTGGCTTAAGAAAAAAAGAAAAAGGTAGAGGATCAGACAAAAAAGATTCAAAAGAAACAGAGGCCGGTTGGATATCTGAGGCTAGTTTACTAGCAATATTGCTAAAATAGTTGTTAAATTCCTCTGCTATTTCAATATTATTTGAAATTATCTTATCATTGAAGCTTATTGAAGAAGGTAGTTTTGCACGTTCCTTACCAATTAAGTTATTTACAGTTTTCTATGTCTTTTTTGCGTCACCGGACTCTTGATGAAGTTTTGACTTTACATAACTATCTCTAGCAGTTCTAATTATTGAAGTTAACATATTTCTATATCTCTTGAACTGAGTTTCGTATGTCAATGGCCACTTTGCAAATAGTTTCTGTAATTTGTTACGGTGTTTTATGGATTTAATGATCCCGGGTGTTATATAAGGTTTGCCATAATGTTTTTCTTTAATTGAAAATGATTTTAAGAGAAAGTGTACATTATAAAAATCTTGAAACTTAGCCATATACAAATCAAAAATATTGTCAACCCCTTCAAGATTTGTAAGTTCTGAATTCCAACTAAACTTTTTCAAGTCTTCTCTGAAAGCATTAATATTATCATCCCCAAATATTCTCTTGGTTATGTGAAAATATGATGTATTATTATGATGAGGCATAGCAAATACACTGTAAACAGGGAAATGATCACTTATTGATGTATACAAAATACCACTTTTTATATAATTTTTCATATTATTTGACCAAACATGATCGATTAGTGTTGCTGACTTGCTAGTGACTCTAGTTGGCTTTGTGATTGTTTGAAAATAACTGTATGTGTAGAATAAGTTTGTATAATTAATAACATTATCATTATTATTCAACAAATTAATATTATAGTCACCCATTATGTAACAAACCGACCTGAAATTGGATAACAATTCCATAATATTCTCTAAAGATTCAAGAAAATCGCCAAATGATGAATTAGGAGGTCTGTATACCATTCCTATTACGTAATGAAAAGGCTTTAAGATCTCAATAAATAAAGATTCAATATGTGGCAATTGCAAGCAAGCATTATTAATCTTGACACCCTGAAATTTTTTATGCACATATATACAAATACCCCCACTTTGAGTAGATTTATTTTGAAAAAATGAAGAACAGTTATCCAATTTGTACAGATTACATATATTGTCGTTAAGGCGAGTCTCACATAATCCGACAACATCAAATTGAATACCAGATGGATTTAAACATTGCTCGGAAAAAGACTCCAAGTGTTGAGGAATGCTACTTATATTGTATGAAATTATCTTTAAACTATTATTAGGAAAATTGTGTGATATGTCATCAGAACAGAAGACATATTCACATTCAATTTGAGGTACTATTTGCTCGTTAAGGTGATCAACATTGTGATTAGTAAGATTAGACTCACTATTACAATAAATTAATGAGTTGAGTACACTCAATGGGTACTTATGATTGTCACTACGAATAACATCCATGAATTCATTATCATTGAGGTTAGAAAAAGGAAAAAAATGTTCTATGTCCATGAACTAACTATCAAAACCATATCTTTACTCTTAGTAGTAGTATCTGGGTGTCTATACTACTCTACTTCTTCGAGGAGCTCCTTAGGGATTTCTTAATGATCTTGCGTTGAGACGAGGCAGCAGCAGGTGCAGCGGGAGAGTGGGGGCGGGCACCACTCGGGCGCGCCACAGGGAGGGAGGTGAAAACTACCTCCCTTCCACCACCACTAGACCACACGCCCGCCGCCTCAGTGCCGATGACATCACCATCAGCACCAGCAGCAGCAGCAGCAGGTCCAGCAGCACCGTCCCGACTGTCACCCATCGCACCACCGACTGCACCTTCCCCTTCACTTACTGACGGCTGCATCCGTCTGGCAGTATTGTCGTCATTTTTCTCACGTATTATTAGTTTAGTGTGACGGAAGAACGCAATCTTCCCCTGTGCTCTAGCTTGCTTCAGCAGAGGAAATTGGGAGCTCTTTATAGCCTGCGATGCTGCACACAGGTCTTCGTTCACAAAGATGTTGGTACCCTTGAGCTTTTTTCCATTTCTCATGACAGCATCGCGATCAGCGTAGCGCAGGAAACGAGCCACTATGGGGCGAGGCTTGCCTTCTCGTCTTAGTCCGACTCGATGAGCTCGTTCGAGCACGAGATCAGACAGCTGCATCTTGTCCTCCAGAAGTGTTTTCACCTTGGCCGCCGTCTGCTCCCATGTCTCGTTGCCGCCCATCTCTTCCATGCCGCTGATGCGTATATTCTTCCTTCTACTATAATCTTCTTGATGGTTTATTCTATCTTCCAATTCTTTATTTTTCTTGTTTGAAGCTTCTACTTCCTCATGTAAATGGTTTATTCTAGCCATAGTCTCCTTCCTCTCTTTGGCATAGTCTTTTGCCTGAGACTTAAGATCATCAACCTCTTTTTGAGTAAATTCGAGGCTGCTAGTTAGATCAACGACTCTGTTCTCCAGCTTATTTATTTGGTCATTCAACTGCTTCACCACTATATCCAATGCTGAGTTGAATGCTCGTTCTTGAGATTCGAGCATGGTTTTCATGAGTGAAGCATCCATGACTGGGTGATAATTAAGGCAGACAACCCTTGAACTGTGACGTATGATGATGTCACTCGTGACGTCACTTGATACCTTCAGCGCATGCGCAGAAGTGAAGAAAAAGATCCAGGGAGGCCCTTACCCAGACAGGTAATATTTCACCTGATTATTTTGGCTAAGTCCACAATCACTGTTATACTACACAGCCCTGACTAATCACTGCGACCATACTTAGCTTGCTGTAAAGGTCCTGGGTCTGTGTAAGCTCTGGGACTGCACTAGAAATCTTGATTTCTCTGGAGCTCTTAACAGGAGTGTAAACAAAGGCGCGCCATGACGAGAGAGGAGGGAACAGGGTTAAATGGATGGGGGAATGGGATGAGGGAGAGAGGAGGGGGCAGGGTTCCATGGATGCGGGAGTAAGATGAGGGAGAGAGAAGGGGGCGGGACCGGATAGATGCGGGAGTGGGATGAGGGAGAGATGAGGGGGCGGTACTGGATGGATGCGGTAGACGGATGAAGGAGAGAGAAGGGAGCGGGTCTGGATGGATGGAGGAGTGGGGTGAAGGGGAAAGGAAGGGATGAGGTTGGATGGATGGAAGAGTGGGTCGTGGGAAAGAGGAGGGGGCAGGGCTGGATGGATGGGGGAGTGGAGTGAGGGAAAGAGGAGCGAGCAGGGCTGGATGGATGCAGGAGTGGGATGAAAAAGAGAGGAAGGGGCAGGGCTGGATGGATGGGGATGTGGGATGAGGGAGAGAGGAGGGAGCAGGGCTGAAACGATGCCGGAGTGGGATGAGGGACAGAGAGAAGGGGGCTCTGTTGGATGGATGCGGGAGTGGGATGAGGGAAAGGAGGGGGCAGGGCTTGATGGATGGGGGAGTGAGATGAAGGAGAGAGGAGGGGGCAGGGCTTGAAGGATGCGGGAGTGGGATGAGGGAGAGAGGAGGGGGCAGGGCTGAATGGATGGGGGATAGGGATGAGGGAGAGAGGAGGGGGCAGGGCTTGAAGGATGCGGGAGTGGGAGGAGGGACAAAGAGAAGGGGGCTCTGCTGGATGGATGCGGGAGTGGAATGAGGGAGAGAGGAGGGGGCAGGGCTTGATGGATGGTGGAGTGAGATGAGGGAAAGAGGAGGGGGCAGAGATGGATGGATGGGGCAGTGGGATGAGGGAGATAGGAGGGGGCAGGGCTTGATGGATGGGGGGAGTGAGATAAGGGAGAGAAGAGGGGGCAGAGCTGGATGGATGGGGGTCTTGGATGAGGGAGAGTGGAGGGGGCAAGGCTGGATGGATGCGGGAGTGGGATGAGGGAGACAGGAAGGGGCAGGGCATGATGGATGGGGAAGTCGGATGAAGGAGAGAGGAGGGAGCGCGGCTGAATGGATGCGGTAGTAGGATGAGTGAGAGAGGAGGGGAAGTACTGGATGGATGCGATAGAGGGATAAGGGAGAGAGAAGGAGTCGGGGCTGGATTGATGTAGGAGTGGGGTGAGGGAGAAAGGAGGGGATGAGGTTTGATGGATGGAGGAGTGGGGTGAGGGAAAGAGGAGGGGGCAGGGCTGGATGGATGCGGGAGTGGGATGAGGGAGCGAGGAGGAGGTAGGGCTGGATGGATGCGGGAGTGGGATGAAGGAGAAAGGAGGGGGCAGGGTTGTATGGATTGGGGAGTGAGATGATGGAGAGAGGAGGGGGCGGGGAAGGGCTCGATAGATGGGGGAGTTGGGTGAGGGAGAGAGGAGGGGACAGGGCTGGATGGATGAGGGAGTCGGTTGAGAGAGAGAGGAGGGGGCAGGGCTAGATGGATGCGTGAGTGGGGTGAGGGAGAGAAAAGAGGGCAGGGCTGGATGGATGGAGGAGTGGGATGAGGGAGAGAGAATAGGGGAGGGCCGGATGGATGGGGAGAGAGGAGGAGGCAGGGTTAGATGGATAGGCAAGTGGGGTGAGGGAGAGAGGAGGGATCAGGGTTGGATGGATGGCGGAATGGGGTGAGGGAAAGAAAAGTGGGTAGGGCTGGATGGATGGGAGAGCAGGGTGAGGGAGAGAGAAGGGGGCAGGGCTGCATGGATGGGGGAGTGAGATGAGGGAGAGAGTAGGGGGCGGGGCTTAATGGATGAGGGAGAGAGGAGGGGGTGGGGCTGGATGGACGCGGGAATGGGATGAGGGAGAGGGGAGGGGGCGGGGCTGGAAGGATGCGGGAGTAGGATGAGGGAGAGAGGAATGGGATGAGGGAGAGAGGAGATGTCGGGCCTGAATAGATGGGGGAGAGGGGTGAGGAATAGAGAAGGGGGCGGGGCTAGTTGGATGGGGGAGTGGGATGAGGGAGAGATGGGGTGAGTGAGATAGGAGGGGGCAAGGTTAGATGGTTGGGGGAATTGTATGAGGGAGAGGGGAGAGGGCAGGGCTGGATTGATGGTGTAGTGGGATGAAGGTGAGAAGTGGGCGAGGCTGGATGGATTCGGGAGTGGGATGAGGGTGAGAGGAGGGAGCGTGGCTGGATGGATGGAGGAGTCAGGTGAGGGAGAGAGTAGGGAGCAGGGCTGGATGGGTTGGGGAGTGGGGTGAGGGAGAGAGGAGGGAGCAGGGCTGTATGGATGCTGGAGTGGGATGAAGGAGAGATGAGGAGACAGGGCTAGATGGATGGAGGATTGGGATGAGGGAGAGCGGATGGGGCGGGCCTGGATGGATACGGGATTGGGAGGAGGGAGAGAGGAGTGTGCGGGGTTGGATGGACGGCGGAGTAGAATGATGGCGAGAGGAGGGAGCGGGGTTGGATAGATGCGGGTGTGGGATGAGGAAGAGAGAAGGATGGATGCGAGAGTGGGAAGAGGGAGAGAGTAGGGGGCGGGGCTGGATGGATGTGGGAGTGGGATGAGGGAGAAAGGAGGGGGCAGGGCTGGATGGATTTGGGAGTGGCATGAGGGAGAGAGGAGTGGGCGGGGCTTGATGGATGGGGAAGTGGGATGGGGGAGAGAGGAGGGGGCGGGGCTAGATGGATGCGGGAGTGGGATGACAAATAGAGGAGGATGCAGGGCTGCATGGATGGGGGAGTGAAATGAGGGAGAGAGAACGGGGCGGGGCTGGATGGATGCGGGAGTTGGATGATGGAGAGAGGAGGGGCGGCTGGATGGATGCAGGAGTGGGATGAGGGAGTGAGGAGGGGGCAGGGCTGGATGGATGGGGGAATGGGATGAGGGAGAGAGGAGGGGGCAGGGTTGGATGGATGGGGGAGTGGGGTGAGGGAGAGAGAAAAGGCCAGGGTTGGATGGATGGGGGAATGGGATGAGAGAGAGAGAGGAGGGGGCAGTGTTGGATGGATGGGCGAATGGGATAAGGGAGAGAGGAGGGGGCAGGGTTGCATGGATGTGGGAGTAAGATGAGGGAGAGAGAAGGGGGCGGGACCGGATAGATGCTAGAGTGGGATGAGGGAGAGAAGAGGGGGCGGTACTGGATGGATGCGGTAGACGGTTGAAGTAGAGAGTAGGGGGCGGGGCTGGATGGATGGAGGAGTGGGGTGAGGGAGAAAGGAAGGGATGAGGCGGGATGGATGGGGGAGTGGGGTGAGGGAAAGAGGATGGGGCAGGGCTGGATGGATGCGGGAGTGGGATGAGGGAGAGAGGAGGGGGCAGGATTGGATGGATGGGGGAGTGGGATGAGGGAGAGAGGAGGGGACAGGGCTGGATGGATGGGGAATTAGGATGAGGGAAAGAGGAGGGGGCAGGGCTGGATGGATGGGATAGTGGGATGAGGGAGAGAGGAGGGGGCAGGGCTAGATGGATGGGGGAGTGGGATAAGGGAGACAGGAGGGGGCATGGCTGGATGGATGGGATAGTGGGATGAGGGAGAGAGGAAGGGACAGGGCTGGATGGATGGGATAGTGGGATGATGGAGAGAGGAGGGGGCAGGGCTGGATGGATGGGATAGTGGGATGAGGGAGAGAGGAAGGGACAGGGCTGGATGGATGGGATAGTGGGATGAGGGAGAGAGGAAGGGACAGGGCTGGATGGATGGGATAGTGGGATGATGGAGAGAGAAGGGGGCAGGGCTGGAAAGATGCGGGTATGGGATGAGGAAGAGAGAAGGATGGATGCGGGAGTCGGATGAGGGAGAGAGGAGGGGGCGAGGCTAGATGGATGCGGGAGTGGGATGAGAGAGAGAAGAGGGGGCGGGGCTGGATGGATGCGGGAGTCGGATGAGGGAGAGAGGAGGGGGCGGGCCTGAATGGATAGGGGAGTGAGATGAGAGAGAGATGAGGGGGCAGGGCTAGATGGATGCGGGAGTGGGATAAGGGAGAGAAGAGGGGGCGGGGCTGGATGGATGCGGAAGTGGGTTGAGGGAGAGAGGAGGGGGCAGGGTTGCATAGACGGCGGAGTAGAATGAGGGCGAGAGGAGGGAGCGGGGCTTGATAGATGAGGGTGTGGGATGAGGAAGAGAGAAGGATGGATGCGGGAGTGGGATGAGGGAGAGAGGAGGGGGCGGGGCTGGATGGATGCGGGAGTGGGATGAGGGAGAGAGGAGGGGCATGGCTGTATGGATGGAGGAGTGAGATGAGGGAGAGAGGAGGGGGCAGGGCTTCATGGATGGGGAAATGGGATGAGGGAGAGAGGAGGGATGGAGCTGGATGGATGGTGGAGTGGGATGAGGGAGAGAGGATGGGGACAGGGCTGGATGGATTGTGGAGTGGGATGAGGGAGAGAGGAGGGGGCAGGGTTGGATGGATGGGGGAATGGGATGAGAGAGAGAGGAGGGGGCGGGACCGGATAGATGCTGGAGTGGGATGAGGGAGAGAGGAGGGGGCAGGGCTAGATGGATCGTGGAGTGGGATGAGGGAGAGAGGAGGGGGCAGGGTTGCATGGATGCGGGAGTAAGATGAGGGAGAGAGAAGTGGGTGGGACCGGATAGATGCTGGAGTCGGATGAGGGAGAGAAGAGGGGCGTTACTGGATGGATGCGGTAGACGGATGAAGGAGAGAGAAGGGGGCGGGGCTGGATGGATGGAGGAGTGGGGTGAGGGAGAATGGAGGGGATGAGGTTGGATGGATGGAGGAGTGGGCTGAGGGAAAGAGGAGGGGACAGGGCTGGATGGATGGGGGAGTGGGGTGAGGGAAAGAGGAGGGAGCAGGGCTGGATGGATGCTGGAGTGGGATGAGAGAGAGAGGAGGGGGCAGGGCTGGATGGATGGGGGAGTGGGATGAGGAAGAGAGGAGGGGGCAGGGCCGGATGCATTTGGGAGTGGGTTGTGTGAGACAGGAGGGGGCAGGGCTAGATGGATGGGGGATTTGGGTGAGGGAGAGAGAAGAGGGAGGGCCTGGATGGATGGGGGAGTGGAATGAGGGAGAGAGGAGGGGGCAGGGCTGGATGTATGAGGGAGTGGGTTGAGGGAGAGAGGAGAGAGCAGGGCTGGATGGATAGGGGATTGGGGTGAGGGAGAGAGAAAAGGGAGGGCCTGGATGGATGGGGGAGTGGAATGAGGGAGAGAGGAGGGGGCAGGGCTGGATGGATGAGGGAGTGGTATGAGGGAGAGAGGAGAGAGCAGGGCTTGATGGATGGGAGAGTGGGGTGAGGGAGAGAGGAGGGGGCAGTGCTGGATAGATGAGGGAGTGGGGTGAGGGAGAGAAAAGGGGGCAGGTTTGGATGGATGGGGGAATTGGGTGATGGAGAGAGGGAGCAGGGCTGGATGGATAAGTGGGGTGAGGGAGAGAAAAGGGGGCAGGGTTGGATAGATGGGGGAGTGGGGTGAGGGAGAGAGGATGGGTCAGGGCTGGATGGATAGGGGAGTGAGTTGAGGGATAGAGGAGGGGACAAGGCTTGATTGATGGGGGAGTGAGGTGAGGGAGAAACGAGAAGGCAATCCTGGATGGAGGAGAAGAGTTGGGTAAGGATTTAAGATGGGATGGGGAGAGAGGAAAGTGTAGGAATGGGGGGGTTAAGGATAGAAAAGGGAGAGGGAGGGAGGGGAAAGTGTTTTGGATGGAAGGGGATTAAGGAATGAGGGAAGGAATACGGATGAAAGGAATAGTAAGGAGGAGGAATGGAAGGGTAAATGGGAAGGGGGAAGAGGAAGAAATGGCGTGAGGGAGAGAAAGAAGGAAAAATTAGGGATGGAAGAAAGAGTGGGGAGGAAGGAAAAGAGGGAGTGAGGAGAGAAGAAGGGATAGGGATATACCTACCTACCTACCTAGCTATCTATATATCTACCTACCTGCCTATCTATTTACCTATCTATCTACCTACCTACCTTTCTATATATCTACCTACCTACCAACCTATCTATATATCTTCCTACATTCCTACCTACTTACCTATCTATATATCTACCTACCTACCTACCTACCTATCTATGTATCTACCTACCTACCTACCTATCTACCTATCTATATATCTACCTACCTATCTATCTATCTATATATCTAACTACCTGCCTATCTATCTATATATCTATCTACTTATCTATCTACCTGCCTACCTACCTATCTACCTATCTACCTACCAATTTTATTGAGTTCAGGTTTTCTGCACAGGTCCTTTGTTTGATTTCAACAAATATTTAGGTCACCATCTTCTGGTGCAGCAGGTTGGTGACCTTGTTTAATTTAGAGATCTTATTGAGCCTCCACCTGAAGCGAGAGAGGTTTTCCGAGTCGGGGATGACCTCCAGCGCAGTTGCCACAAGGTCAATGACATCAGACTCCTGCTGGTTACGGTCAGTGTCCCTCTTAGCCAGATCGAAGTCCAGCAAGAAGGCACGCACGTCGCCCTCGTCGGACACATCCACCAACATGTTTTTGCTGTGGATGTCACCGTGGGTGACGCCCCGGGCATGCAGGCGCCGCACTATGCCGCACACCTGCACGAGGGCCAGCAGACAGGTGCGCACCCCTCCGTGCTTTAGACAGTCTTCCAGCCGCTCTCCCGGGCACAACTCCATCACCAAGGAGGGAGGAGAGTCAGTCGTCACCCCGTAAAACCGGGGCACGCCAGCCTCGCCATCCAGCTCCTGCAGTAGCTCCGCCTCCTCAGAGGTTTGCACTATGAGCTCAGGATCGTCCACAGGCTCCTTAATTGCCACCTTCACAATGCTGTCCCGGGAGAGAGCCAGCCGCCCCCTGTACACTACGCCGAAGTACCCTTCACCCAGGGCCTTCCCCCTCTTCAGGTGTTTCTTTCTGATGGTATTAATATTTGCGCTGGTCCGTTGAGCATATTCATGGGAATGCCGGGTCGTCACCAAGTTATCAGTCCGTGAATGCCGGGTCGTCATCAAGTTATCAGTCCGAGAGTGTCCAGTCGTCATCAAATTATCCGTCCGAATCCGAGGCTTTTCTATTGTGTCTGTAGCGAGATATAATCCACCAGCGGCTTGCTAGGCCAACTGGCTTCCGCGAGACTGCTAATTAAGGCGTTTACATGTAATGTCAAGACCTCTTGCCAAGATGCAATGACTAGGCAAATTCTGACCAACATATCGCAAACACTTTCAATATACGAATTTCTGCGTTTGTCAATATTTTGACTCTAGTCATGTAACGAATCACAGCTCACCAACTTCAGAACTTCATCTGTGTAGACACTGAGCGAGATAATATTTCGATTAAATAAGACGAAAGTAAGACGTTCAAGACCATAACAGTTGTAGAAATAAATAAGATTTATAATATATATGTTGTTTTTTATAGAAAAGCTGACCAAAAACAAGCATAAAGCTTGAAATATATTAGGGAAGTGTTGAAAATTACGAACTATGGGCCCTCTACGTGGGTGGAGCGAAGCGGATGTGTGTGTTTTCATGAGAAAGAATCTGGGTATATATTTCAAATAAATCAGAAGAAAGTAAGATGTTTGAGACCATTATAGTTGATCGTCTACATAAGATTTATATTATATATATTGTTTTTTTAATATAGAAGAACGCCAAAGACAAGCAAAAAGCTTGTAATATATTAGAGAAATGTAGAAAATAACAAGATGTGACATTCAAACATGTGTGGGTGTTGATGTTTCAATGCATTTTGTGGTTGTAGCTTCGACTTACAATTGTTCCCTTTTTCCTAATAATAAGTAAAAAGCATATCATATTGTTTACAATTATTTTCATCAAATTAAAGTAAGAAATAAGATGTTTGTATATTGCACAAAAATATGTAAGTCAAAGAAAATTTAGACACTGAAGACAGATCCAGTTTCGAACACAAAAATTTCACTTGGAGCGAGCGCAGATACGAAGGCCGGGCCCCGCGTCATGTGAAGACATCCAGTGCTCACACACACACACACACACACACACACACACACACACACACACACACACACACACACACACACACACACACACACACACACACACACACTCATACACACACACATACACACACACTCTCATACACACACACACACACTCTCATACACACACACACACACACACTCATACACACACACACAGTCTCATACACACACACACACTCTCATACACACACACACACACACACACACACACACACACACACACACACACACACACACACACACACACACACACACACACACACTCACTCATACACCCACACCCACACACTCATACACTCTCATACACACACACACTCTCATATACACACACACACACACACACACATCTTGCTGCTACTGGTAAGGTGATCTATATACTACGATAGATGGATGGACATGTGGGCTTAGGACGAGTGTGGAGGGTGCTGTAGTTTCAATACAGAATCAGCAGGATATACATTTCGAATAAATAAGATGAAAGTAAGATGTTTGAGATCATGACAGTTGTTGAAATACATAATATTTACATTATTAATGTTGTTTTTAATATAACAGAAATCCACAAACAAGCATAATGATTGTAATATATAAGGGAATTTGTATCACGTAGCGAGATGTTGGCCTCTACCAAGGAGGAGTCAAGGATGGAAGCGGTGCGAAATATACGGAGAAACCATGATATCTATTTCGAATAAATCTGAAGAAATTAAGATGTTTGAGATCATTTCAGTGCTTATAATTTAAAATATGTATATAATATATGTCGTTTTTAATATAAAAGAAAACTAAAAACAAGCATTAAGATTGAAATATATTAGGAAAATTGTGGCAACACCAACCAAGACATTTCTCCTTAAAATCGTGTTCGTGAAAACAAACGAAGTTTGGCGACACATGTAAACGCTTTTAGTACCACTGGCGCTCACTCCTCTAAGGTAACAGGATTGTAGCCACCAATCCCAAGTAAAAGCACCAGTAAGAACAAGCTGCCGCACCTCGTCAAGGTTACACAGTCTCTTGCCCAAGTAGGTGGCTACTCATGGGCCGCGGCAGTATTATATAGTATATATAAAGGGCTGGTCACCCTGTTGGTGTCGTGCACTTCTAGATTCAGACTTCAAAAACTGCGATGCTGAGGGTATTGAAGTAGAAAAATCCACACTGAAAACAAGCTCAAAGCTGCTTCCAGTTGTCCGTGGCCAGGCGTGCCTCAGGGCAACTGGTCCTTCTACCCAGCCTCTTAGTTTTTGTTTCCCACTTCCAGTAACATTATTTACACCTTCAAATACTGCGATGCTGAGCGTATTGAAGTAGAAAATCCACACTGAAAACGAGCTCAAAGCTGCTTCCAGTTGTCTGTGGCAAGACGTGCGTCAGGGCAACGGGTCCTTCCACCCAGCCTCTTAATTTTTGTTTTCCACTTTCAGTAACATCATTTACACCTTCAAATACTGCGATGCTGAGCGTATTGAAGTAGAAAAAAAGCACACTGGAAACAAGCTCAAAGCTGCTTCCAGTTGTCCGTGGCCAGGCGTGCCTCAGGGCAACGGGTCCTTCCACCCAGCCTCTTAGTTTTTGTTTCCCACTTTCAGTAACATTATTTACACCTTCAAATACTGCGACGCTGAGCGTATTGAAGTAGAAAAAAACGCACTGAAGACGAGCTCAAAGCTGCTTCCAGTTGTCCGTGGCGAGGCGTGCCTCAGGGCAACGGGTCCTTCCACCCAGCCTCTTAATTTTTGTTTTCCACTTTCAGTAACGTTATTTACACCTTCAAATACTGCGATGCTGAGCGTATTGAAGTAGAAAAAAACACACTGAAAATAAGCTTAAAGCTGCTTCCAGTTGTCCGTGGCCAGGCGTGCCTCAGGGCAACGGGTCCTCCCAACGTGTCTCTTGGGGCAAAGTTTCACCTTCCGGGAATGTTCCCGAGTCTCCCCCGCCTCCAACATGCAGAAGCCTGTTGTCACAATCTTATTTGTTCGTCTAAGATTCATTTTCAATTTGCATTTTATGACAGTTTGATAAACCACGATGGCCAAAATATTGAAGTAGTTTTTAAACTCCAACCTAACCACAAACTGAAAACTATATATCAAATTTAATTCTTACCTCAACTCTAATCCTCAAGTGTTGTTATTGGCTGGCTGACCAAGGCTGTGTGTATTCAGCCAGCCAATAGCAACACACAGCCTTGGCCAGCCAGCCAATAGCGACACGAGTATGTGGTGAGGTTGGAGTTGAGGGAAGAATTATATTTTGATTCAAAATTTGAGGTTTGTCAACTATTGACTTGGGATAATCCGTTGACATTGGTTTGTGTGCGATATCAATATTTGCGGCGCTGCAACGGCCTCGCCGCATAGTGTGACGCCGGTCTTACAGTGTTGGTGCATCTGCGAATAATGGTGTAAACGTGAACAGTTGACTTGCACCGATCACTAACGTGGTTATAGAGGACAGGCGTAGCTTCTGTAGTGAGTGAAGTAGGCATGAGGTGAGCGTGTATCACAGTAAACATGCTCTAACACTACATGGAACAAGTGTTTGACAAGCAGAGCAGCATCAGTATGGCTTAAGAGGGAGAAAGGGATAGGTTTGTTGTGCGTTGCAGCCCATCACTTCTTTTTGTATCACTTGTTACTCTATATTCCACCTCACCACCATTCCAGTAGTCCATTATAACTCCTATATACCACCACACATTTACCATACCACCACACTACCACACCAATACTCCACACCACCACACTACATCACTTCCATCTCACCCATCACTAGCTGCGTCCCAAAGATCGAGTGTCCGCACTTTTCACTCTTCTCTTCTAATTACCTTTTTACCTGTGAACATTTACCTGGCGTCACTGCGGGTGTTGGGGTGTAGAAGTGGCGGTAATGACAGGTAATGAGAGGCGGACGGAACTTCCTCTCACCTGGCTATTGATACCTGGTGTTCCTTTGACTGTAAAATGTTTTCATTCTCTTTTTCAGAGTGAACGGTCGGTCGCAGACATGTGGAAGGTGATGAAACGGTAAGGAAATGATGTTTGTTACGTTTATATTATTCTAGATGTCTTGATATTTTTTTTTTCTATCGAGGAGGATGGAATTCTTAAGTTTATCTTGGTATGTTGAACTTTGTCGCGGGATTAAGCTGCGAGAATGGTATTATGTTGATGATATAGAGGTTTTCGTGGCTGGTAGCTAACTTGAATGTAGTATAAGGAAGGGAAGGTAAGATTGTATAAGGTATTGGTTTCTGTCTAGTATTTTTCCATGTCTCCTTGAATTTAGGAATCATACGTGTTATGTAAATGGTAATATAACCTGATTTTACTCCATTGAAAGGGTTAGGATGCAAGGAAGCAAAATAGAGAGAAATTAACATCACTGATCATTATGGGAAGAATAGACGAGTTAATAGTTGGTTATCTCTATTAAAACTGTGTTGGTGGAGAAACTATACTTGTACCTAATTGTGTGAAATAAGCTTGCTTGAAGGGGGAAGGTATGTACGCCTTTATTATTATTATTATTATTATTATTATTATTATTATTATTATTATTATTATTATTATTATTATTATTATCATCATCATCATTATTATTATTATTATTATTATTATTATTATTATTGCTATTATTATTATTATACGTGGTAAAACAATAATAATTGCAACAACGATGAAAGCTAGCAAAGGGTGGGATGTCGTGTTAGAGAGGAAAGGTAAAGAGTAAGTGTGATGCAAATTGTTATGTTATGTCCATGATTATATTGCCTTTTCTATACATGTGAGAAGAGGAAGTGTTGTGGTTTGTATAGGAAGATGGGAAGGACAGGTCAGTAATGGGATCAGTTAAAAAGGAAAACATTTAAACTCTTGAAAATCTATATATGGAATTTAATGTTCTTGTTAGGAAAATTAAGTTTTTTTCAGATTTTAGCTTCCAGTTAACGAGCACACAGTTAAATAAACAAATAAAGAGTGGGTAAAGAAAGACAGGAAGGTTAATTAAATCTGTGTGATGAAAGGATAAAGTTGCATTATAGAATACCGGTACAAGTTTAATAGATATTGATGAAACCATTACCCAGTACCAATAAAACACACAAGTTAAGGAATAGTTGTAACAAGAAAGGACGGAATAAACACACATTATATCAGAGAATGTTAAGAAACTGAACCATGTAATTTTATGATCTAGAAATCATTCGTAATAGTTAGTCATTCATATATTATGTGTATAAATTCTTAATTGGAACGCTAAATATCATCCATTTAGAAAGGGAAGAAAAGGTCGTTAAAAGGACAATCAGTCGTAATGAAAATGAAATGACAATTGATTTTGATAGTTTAACAAAATAACGAAATTGGTGGTGATGGTGTTGGTGCTGGTGCAATCCAGCACTGTCCCTTCCTTTCTCCCTCAACCCACTCCCCCATCCATCCAGCCCTACCACTCCTCTCTCCCACACCCCACTCCCCCATCCATCCAGCCCTACCACTCCTCTCTCCCACACCCCACTCCCCCATCCATCCATCACTACCACTCCTCTCTCCCACATCCCACTCTCCCATCCATCCAGCCCTACCCCCTCCTCTCTCCCACACCCCACTCCCCCATCCATCCAGCCCTGCCTCCTCCTCTCTCCGTATTGAAAAGTTTCCAATATGTTGGTGTGGTGAGTGGATAGTGAGTGAATGGTTGTTTCGTTATTATTGTTTCATCCGAGTTCATATACTATTGTTAATCGTGTGGTTTGAAGGGTTACATTGTTTTGAGTTTAAGCTCGGATGTATCATCCGAGCTCGTATCAGAGTCGACCTCACACTGCTTGTCTGCCGGATGGTAGTCAGTCTGTCCACTGCTACTGTCCAGGTTAGTATATGCATATTGAAGTGTTTGGTATATTTGTTGGGGTGATATTGTTAATGATATTGTATACTACTGTTTTATTTGTTACTTGTTGGTGATACATGCTATTGTTTGTATTTGTTTCCAAATATGGATTTCTTTGTCGAATAAACCTTATGTTAAGGCAACGCTGACTTTCACTACAGTTGGTATACAAAATTCTAAACTGCTTCGTTATCCGCGCCCCGAAAAAAATTCTATAGCTCCCCTCCATCCCCCCAAGATGGCAACCCTTGCATTATATATAGAAAGAGGGAAATAACACTTGAAAATATTATTAGGAAATACTTGTAGCCTTCCTCGTATACTAAAAAGAAAGATGTGAAGTAAGACTTAAAGCACAAATATAACAAGGAATAATAGAAAGTTGTTGAATTAAAGAACCATTTTCTTGGGATGGTGACCAGTATGATTTTGTTGTCGAATTCTGAAGACTCAGAGTAAAGTCGTTATCAGTCTTTTGTGGCTGTATTATCCTGAATCTCTTAGGAAGCATAGATAAAGTCAAATCATACCCACAAACATTGGCAGCAGCAAGAAAACGTGAACTGAATTGAGAGGCAGCTTATGTATGATCTGCTTTGACGCCGGAAACACTTATCTTGGTGCCAACTTTGGTGCTGAAGTAGAACTCTGCATTTGTCCTGGGCTGTTAGAGACGAGCAGAAGAAGAGAGGCTGCAGGAAGAAAGTAAAGGAGGGAATAGGTAAGGAAAGGGAGGCAGAAAGGAGGTTTAGAAGAATAACAGATAGGAGAGAAGGGGGAAAAAGTTAGGAAAGTGGGAGCTAAGGAGGATATGAACATTTTTCTAGCTCAAGACGGTGGGAAGGATGTGTGTGCAAGTTGTACATCATATTTAGGGGTGAGGGGCGGGGCGGGTCTGGGTGAGAGGGAAGGATATGATGGGAAGGAGCACTAGAGACAAGGTGACGGTCCTGGTGACAAGTGTGTTGTAGAAAGACAGACATACACAGACAGGCACGTGAGTTGACTAGGAGAGAAAGAAAGTGATTCAACCAGTATCGCCCTTCCTCTCTGTAGTCACAAGTCTCTCTCCCTCTCTCGCACCTGAACTCTTGCTGCCCTGTAACGCCTCCTCGACTCACATCTGCAGCGCGGTAATGCAATATTCAAAACCAGGCCAACAGAATGACACGTAGGACGCCGAGGAATCAGGAACCAAGAATCAAAGCATTGTAATTAAGGAAGGATCTCGCTATTCAATTGTCCTCATCCCTCCTCCCCACCCACACACACTCCCCTCCTTTCCTACCGCATACCATATCACCTAATGCAGCAGCGAGATGCGTGTGTTCCGCCAGCCTCGCCGCCTCCCCACCTCGCCTCAGAGACTGACTAAACCCGGTATGACGTAATTGTATTATGCAAAATAATGATCTGCGGCCAGACAGCGAGATGGTGGTTGTGGTGATGGAAGGACTTAATGATAGTTTAGTTATGGCGATTTGCATAGTAGTAGTAGCAGCAGCAGTAGTAGTAGTAGTAGTAGTAGTAGTAGTAGTAGTAGTAGTAGTAGTAGTAGTAGTAGTGGTAGTGGTAGTGGTAGTGGTAGTGGTAGTAGTAGTAGTAGTAGTGGTAGTAGTAGTACTAGTAGTAGTATTAGTAGTAGTAGTATTAGTAGTAGTAGTAGTAGTAGTACTAGTAGTAGTAGTACTAGTAGTAGTAGTAGTAGTGGTAGTAGTAGTAGTAGTACTAGTAGTAGTAGTAGTAGTCTTTCTTTCTTTCTTCCTTTATTTCACAATAGCGAGTATACATTGTCGCATTGCATATAGTGACAAAAAAAATAAAGTGTTATTAAAGTGTGAACAACACTCTAAACGGTATGGCAATGATTAAGATTAAAATACTAAAATATACAACGTAAGACATTAAGAAATATGATAATTATTAAAATAGTTAAATTATGTACATAAAAAAATAACTTAAAAAGTAGACTAAAATCCATAATATAAACAAGGAGACCTTCTTCTTTCATGATTCTGTATGAAATGTATTCTTGATTTTATAATATCTAAACTTTCCTGAAAAACATTTACATTATATTAATTTTTGAAATAGTTAAAAAGATATAACATTGCAAATCCATCCTTAATGTGAGGGACATTTAGCTTTAGAATAGGATGACATGATCTTAATAATCTTTTACAATATCTGGCTTGTACAAAGGCTGCGTAATGCTTAAATAACAACTGGTCACACCGGGCTGCCGTGATATGGTTACTTGCAAATACAGGAACACCACAGATTCTTTTTAGTGCCTGACTGAATGCTATATCAAGTGTTTTAAATATTTTTGAATTACAAACAGTGTGATGGTTCCATAAAGGAATCCCATAATCAGGAAGGCAAAATAACTTAAAAAGAAATAAAAGAGTTTGTTTATCAACAAATGCAAAGTCCCTAAAAATACTATTAGATGAAGCA
Source organism: Cancer borealis (assembly GCA_036785275.1). NCBI lineage: Eukaryota > Metazoa > Arthropoda > Malacostraca > Decapoda > Cancridae > Cancer > Cancer borealis. The sequence continues at coordinate 47,292 of JAXIVD010002593.1, forward strand.
TAAAAAGTCTAAAAGCAATATCTTCAGTATCTTTGAAATTAAAAGTAACTTTGTGACCCAGATACTTTATAACCTTGACCACCTGTAACCTTTGCTCATTTAACTCAATATTGTCAGTTAATTCATCCATCTTATTACTAAATATAACACACTTTGTTTTATCCTTATTAATTTTCAAAAAATGTTTATCAATACATGTAGTAAGTTTATCAAACAATATAATCAATCATCTGAGCTTGTGTTTCTGCAAGTAACACCAAGTCATCAGCGTAAGCTATTATGTTACATCTTGAGAAGTCAAAACAACATCCAACATTAATATCTGATATTTCATCAATAATATCATTCAAATAAAAATTGAATAAGAAAGGAAATAAAATTCACACCTTTTTCAATAAAACTAGAATTACTTGTGTTCTTCCTATTAACATTAGCTTGCTGGTTTCTCAGGTAGTGCAAAATCAGTAATACAACATCCACAGGAATGGAGCTCCTTAACAATTTTTTGCAAAGTAACAAATGATCAACTCAAACGCTTTACTCAAGTCAATAAAAGTTGTCAACCCCGATCTTTTTCGCTTTGAATATCTAAACATAACTTCTTTTAAAACAAAGCAAGCATCTGTGGTAGATGACCCTGCTCTAAAACCAAATTGTCTAAAATTCAAAACCAATTTTTCACTTAAAACATCTAAAATATGTAGTAGTGGTAGTAGTAGTAGTAGTAGCTGTGATTCCCCTGCTCATCCCCTCCGCCCTCCCCCAACTCTGCCAGGCGTATGATGAATAAAAACACAACACAGTAATATTCAAATAATAACAAACATATCGCAATGAAAGACATCACACGTTATTCAGTCATATCAGTGAGTGGATGTCGAAAGTTAAGTCTAAAATGCTCTGATTGTTGTCCGTCTCAGGTGGCGGTGTGGGTAATGGAGGTCAGTGGTTGGTTGACGTTAGAAGTGTGTGGTGGTGTGAGTCTTGAGGCCGCGTTCAGCGAGGTGGGGGGGTGAAGAATTTGCCCACCGAACGATATTGGACACATAGCGACGTCGCTATGTGTTTTCTTTTTTTTAGTGTTGAGATAATCAGCTGATTGAGCCAACATGGCGGCGCACCCTCTTCATGGGCACCTTTATCGCCGTAGAAAAAACTTGCTGATTAACATATAATAGAGTCTGGAGCAATTATAACCGCAGTAAACACAGTATTTAGGTGGCAAGAAGATGTGAGGATATAAAAGAAGCCGTAAACTCTTGTGAGAGTACTGATATAGCGTAGGTGATTGTGTGGCTGGTAAATTTTTAGCTCTCCCAATGCACTTGGATGTAAATAACACACTTTTCGTATAAAAAATGATCCATTTCGAACGATTTTGACATTGATTTTCGTCGCAAATGCATATCTAATAAGACATCCTCATCAACCCCCAACAATTCTGGGGACCTGTGGGAATGCGGGTTTTTTGGGAGAAGAAAATACAATGATTGTCAGTAAATAGTTTGTTATTTCTGCATAACTACTGCTTCGACGATATCGATATAAATATGAAGTCGTACATACTATACATCTAGTGTACTCAACACGTCTGTAAAGGTTTCAGGCGGTTATGTTATGTTAGGTTATGGGGTATAATTTTACATCTTCACCATTATGGAGTCTGTATACGAAATAAAATGTCTGCAATTCGTCCAACTCCCTACTCTTGCTCATAAAGAACATTTGATACCTTCTAAATTAACCTAGGTAAAGTCTTTTGAAGACGAACCAGTCCTGATAGATTTTTATGTGTTTTGAATAAATGTGATGTTTGTTATGCAATGCATTTTTTCCCAAAGGTAAAAATTGCCACAAAAAAGTGAAATTAATTCAAACCATCAAAGTCAATAAGAAAAAAAATATTTTCAGTAACCTTAAGCAAACCTAATTAACCAACCTAACCTAAGCAAACATAATCAAACCTAACCTAACCTATCTGAGCAAGTATCTGAGGTTGAATTTGCAGTGCATTATAAAGATAACGAGATATCGAGTGGGTCATCTTACGAATCTTTACCTGATTTGGTTAAAGAAGGTTAGATTTAGTTAGGTTAGTCTTACTTAGATTTGCTTGGGTTAGATTAGTTTTAATTAGGTTTGCTTAGGTTTACTGAAATTTTTTTTTCTCCTATTGATTTTGATGGTTTCGAATTAATCTGACTTTTTTGTGGCAATTTTTACCTTGAGGAAAAAAAATTGCTTGGCATAACAAACATCAGATTAATTAAAAACACATCAAAATCTATCAGAAAAAATTGCTGTCAAAAAAAGACTGGGTCGTCTTACGAATCTTTCCCTAAACCTAACCTAACATAACATAAATTAACCAAAACCCTAACCTACATTGACAAACATCAGAACCTTGTTAAAACGAAACTAAACTTTACTTTTCGAAGAGATCTCTCTGAAAACACTGAATATCTCACAAACTAAGAATTTACGACAGAATTTGGATTAAGAAAACATATAAATGCAACAGGTATTGCAAAAGTACAGCTCTGAATTTTCAGAGCATTCTGATGATGTAAATTAATACTGGTTAGGTTACATTAGGTTGTGGTTAGATTAGGTTTGGCTAGGTACAGTTTGGCTCGGTTATATAAGCTTTTTATATTTCATTACCCAAAAGTTAGGCATTTTACTTTAGATTATTTTCCTTATTACTTT